>CM065126.1:765000-927500 GCA_033026305.1 Cirrhinus molitorella | reverse complement strand
ACTAAAGTGGAGTGTGTTAGTGCTACATTTGTGCTCAAGACCTCAGAGATTCCTCAGACCATGCACTGTTTACAAAAGCATGCTGATACTTTACTTGCACAGAACAACCTAAATACTCTGCAGGAACCGCCCAGAACCAGGCAACACCCTAGCAACCAAATAGACCACCTTAGCAATGATACAGAAGAACCATGCAACACTCTAACAACCACCCAAAAACCCTAGCAACACCCTAGATACCACCCAGAATACCCTAATAACAACACCCTAGAAACCACACACACCCTAACAACCACCCTGAACATCGTAGCAACACCCTAGAAACCACATATATATCCTAGCATCTCCTTAGAAACCACATATACACCCTAGCAACACAGAAACCACACATACACTGTAGCAAACACCCTGAACATCCTAGCAACACCCTAGAAACCACATACACACCCTAGCAACACCCTAGAAACCACCCTGAACATCCTAGCAACACCCTAGAAACCACAAATACACTCTACCAATCACTCTGAACATCCTAATAATGCCCTAGAAACCACACATACACCCCAGCAACCACCCTGAACACCCTAGCAAGACCCTATAAACCACACATAGACCATGGCAACCATGCTGAACACTCTAGCAACACCCTAGAAACCACACCTACACCCTAGCAAAACCCTATAAAACACACATACACCTTAGCAACACCCAAGAAACCACACATACACTCTAACAACCACCCTGAACATCCTAGCAACACCCTAGAAACCACATATACACCATAGCAACACTCTAGAAACCACACACACCCTAGAAACCACACTGAACATCCTAGCAACACTCTATAAACCACACACACACCCTACCAACCACTCTGAACATCCCAGCAACACCCTAGAAACCACACATACAGCCTAGCAAGACCATATAAACCACACACAGTCCATGTCAATTATGCTGAACACCCTAGCAACATCCTAGAAACCACACATACACTCTAGCAACCACCCTGAACATTCTAGCAACACCCTAGAAATCACATTTATACCCTAGCAACATCATATAAGCTACACAATCACCCTAGCAACCACTCTGAACACCCTAGCAACACCCTAAAAAACACCCAGAACAACCTAACAATACCTAGCAACCACAAAGAAGACCATATCAACCAACAAAACACCTAGCACATAGACCACCCAGCAATAACACAGAACCACCATGCAACACTCCAAAAACCACTCAAAAACCATAGTAACACCCTAGATACCACCCAGAATACTCTAACAATAACAACACCCAAGAAACCACACATACACCCTAGCAACCACCCTAGAAACCACATGTACACCCTAGCAACCACCCTGAACATCCTAGCAACACCCTCAAAACCACACATACACCCTAGCAGCCACCCTGAACATCCTAGCAACACCCTAGAAACCACACATACACCTTAGCAACCACCCTAGAAGCCACATGTGCACCCTATCAACCACCCTGAACATCCTAGCAACACCCTGGAAACCACACATACACCCTAGCAACCACCCTAGAAACCATACGTACACCCTAGCAACCACCCTGAACATCCTAGCAACACCCTCGAAACCACACATACACCCTAGCAGCCACCCTGAACATCCTAGCAACACCCTAGAAACCACACATACACCTTAGCAACCACCCTAGAAGCCACATGTGCACCCTAGCAACCACACTGAACATCCTAGCAACACCCTAGAAACCACATATACACCCTAGTAACAGCATAGAAGCCACACATATACCATACCAACCACCTTGAACATCCTAGCAACACCCTAGAAACCAACCATACACCATAGCAACAACCCCGAACATTCGAGCAACACCCTAGAAACCACATATAAACCCTAGCAACACTCTATAAACCACACACCCTAGCAACACCCTAGAAACCACCCTGAACACCCTAGAAACACCCTAGAAACCACACATAGACCATGGCAACCATGCTGAACACCCTAGCAACATCCTAGAAACCCCACCTACACCCTAGCAACACCCTAGAAACCAGATTTATACCCTAGCAACACCATACAAGCTACACATACAACCTAGCAACACCCTAGAAACTACACATTCACCCTAGCAACCACTCTGAACACCCTAGCAACACGCTAGAACCCACCCAGAACACCACATCAACCACCAAAACACCCTAGCAGCGCTACAGAAACTACCCAGAACAACCCAACAGCACACAGCGACCACACTGAACACCCTAGCAACACCCTGGAAACCACACATACACCCTAGCAACGCTTTAGAAACCAGAGATAAATGCTAACAACCACCCTGAACACCCTAGAACCCACACATACACCATAGCAACCACCCTGAACATCCAAGAAACACCCTAGAAACCACACATACACAATAACAACACTTTAGAAACCAGATATACACTCTAACAACCACCCTGAACACCCTAACAGCACCACAGAAACCCTAGCAACCATCCTAAACACCCTAGCAATACCATAGAAACCACATAAACACCATAGCAACCACAAAGAACAGCACTGTGGTGGAGAGCTCTGCATGGGCAAACACATTTCCTGCACAAATCTGGTTAACCAATGAGATTATTTAAATGTGCCGAGAGGTTTACATTAAAAACTGATGGTGAGTGTGTTTACACTACAATGAATATTAATTGTATACATCATGGCTGAAGCCTAGAGTCTGGACTATCATAAATGATGAGTGTGAAGTCAGAGGTGATCTGTGATCCGGTCTGAGGAGGATTTGGCCTGTCTTGGAGGTCAGAGCTCGAGGTCTAATAGAGGACACTTTCTGCTGGTCATTATTGTGTGGGAAGCGTTAAGTCCTCATCCTTTTAGAGAGTCTGATTATACCATGTGAGAGGCGGGTTTAAACAGGGTCTGATACAGGAATAGAGCTGTAGGTGGAGTCCTGGAGGGCTGGAAGGGCCGGAGGGCCTGGAGCGTGTGATTATGGCTAATCCCTCCTTAAATAACCCTGAGCAGTAAGCTAATGTTGTGGAGGACGCCTGAGTAAGAGGACAATACCGCTGTCTGCTGAGCTTCGTACGTCAGCTTGAGTCCAGGATGAATTTCGCAGCGCAGTTTTTTGCTAACTTTGTGAAAGACGGCGCGCAGGAGACACGGAGAAGTCTTAATGACAGCGAGGAATATGACCCCTTTTGGCAAAGGTGGGAAACCGCAGCATTTACAACTGAACCCCCTAGAGAGCCTCCAATGCCTTCCCAGTGTCCTCCTGAGCTTGAGAGATGTGATGTGGCTTTGTGTGCTCCTTCCCCTCCTGTGGTTCCTCCATCCAGTGCCTCACATTCAACCCTTGAGACACCCAAACCTGGAGAAGACCTCACACAGAGACATCAGCATGCATCTCCATCACTTTCAGCGGCTCCTGTTCCTCAACCCTCTCCAAGAAAACCCAGCGGGTCTCAGCTTAGAGCTTCAAAGAGAGTTGACACTCCTCAACCTGCTCCCAAAGCTCCTGGTCCTTCTCCTGAAGCATCAGACCCCTCCGCATCCATAGCTCTCCCTCTATTCCCACAGCTCACAGAGAATGCCACTTTCCTGTCGCTCTTACAAGCTTTAGTATACATCCTTCTCAGACTCTTCCTCAGCTTCATCCTCCTCTTCCTGCCACGGTAAACATGTTTAGAGAGAATAAGAGATGAAAAACTATGCATGACATTAACCCTGTAAAGACTGATATGTGACCCTGGAGCATAAAACCTTAAAGTCTTAAGTAGCAATAGCCAAAAATTGCATTGGTCACAATTATCTATTTTTCTTTTATGCCAAACATCATTAGAATATTAAGTAAAGATCATGTGCCATCAAGATATTTTGTAAATTTCCTACCATAAATATATCAAAACTTAATGTTTGATTAGTAATATGCATTGCTAAAAACTTCCTTTGAACAACTTCAAAGGCGATTTTCTCAATATTTAGATTTTTTTGCACCCTTAGATTACAGATTTTCAAATAATTGTATCTCTGACAAATGTTATTTAAATGAAATAAACTTATTTCAGATTATGCATAAATCTCACTTTTGAAAAATTGACACCTATGACTGGTTTTGTGGTCCAGGGTCATATATATAAAATAACATTCAGGAAAAAAATCATATTTTTTTAAATGACAGGCAAAACAAAAACAAGTTTGCATATGTGTTTGATGTTGAGTATTATATTTGAACATCAGGCTTTTATGGCTCATATAGTCTGATATAGTGAGAATATGAAGGACAAAGAGCAAAAATTTATTTAAAGTCTGAAACTGAGCAAAAATTTTGCTTTCTGAACATGAAGAAGGTCACTCTATATCTCCAATAATGTGTCTTAGTAAGATGAGACTGAAATGATCCAAACATATAATGCAATGTAATCCAATGATGATTGAGAGATGAACAAATAAACGCTCCTCAAAAGATGTGAGATGTTTTGAAGGCTTGTGAAGAGCATTCCTCCACTGAGAAATAGTGAAAGCAAAGCTTCTGGAAACAAAAGATCCTGAAGATCAGATTTGAGACAAAAAAATGATTCATGGAGAATCAAGTAAAGCCAAGCTGATTCAGTCTAGTAAGTGTTCATCTCACTAGAGCTATTTTTACGTTCACTTGATAAAAATCAGTCAAGATTTGACAGCAAAAAAGATATGTGAAGCACCAGCTGACATCGACATTGCTGGCCCTTTTCTACAATTACACTAAAAGAGCTTTGACTGGATAAAAACTCTAAACTATCGATCAGAGGATAGAAGACATGGAGTAGATTGTGTGTGAAACAGGTTTAACAGCAATGTTTGATCATTTACAGCCTTAGAAATGTCAAATTTGATACAGAAGCTTTATAGAGTTCATGAGAGGGTGTTTCTCTATAACAGAGAGATGCTGTGACGTAGGAATGAGGCAAGAGGTCAGACCTGCAGAGCTCAGATATTAATAGACTTCAATGCTGGAAACACAAGCACAGACACTGAAAGACTCGAGTTGAATACAGAGTAAACCTCTTCCATATAAATCCTAACCTAATCACGACAAACTATATATCGTTGGAAAGGTCTAAGACTCCTAAATAGATATTTTAACATTTTTTGTGTTACACATTATGTAGAAAAAGTAATAGATTAATTTATGACAAGAGTGCACCTCAAAAATCTGCTTCATAACAGGAGTTCTGACCTTTGTCACAAAAAGACTTTCTTTGTTGTTTTTTTCCCACTTTATCATGCTTTAGAAATCATAACAAATTATATACCACTTGAAAACTTAAACAATTTTTTTTTTTTAAATCAGACATTGCATTACCATGGAAAATGTAGATCAAAATCAATTAACAAATATTTTTGTTCATGAATTATAAAAAATGTAGTTTGAATTGCATTTTCACTTCTATGTTCAGAAATGGGAGTGACAGTTAAACACTGCAAAAAATGCTTTTCTTACTTAGATTTGTTGTCTTGTTTCCAGCCAAAATATCTAACAATTCCTAAATCAAGAAGGATTTTCTAGACAAGCAAAAATTATTGTCTTGTTTTCAGAAAAAAAGTAGTTAAAATTAAGTGAGTTTTTTCTTGAAACAAGCAAAATAATCTGCCAGTGGGGTAAGCAAAATAATTTTATTTCAAGCAGAAAACTAGATTATTTTGCTTACCCCATTGGCAGATTATTTTGCTTGTTTTAAGCAAAAACTCTTATAATTATGACTTCTTTTTTCTGAAAACAAGACAAAAATTTTTACTTGTCTAGAAAATCCTTCTTGATTTAAGAAATTTTAGATATTTTGGCTGGAAACAAGACAAAAAATCTAAGTAAGAAACGCATTTTTTGCAAAAGCATTGCAAAATCTATAATTATTTTATTTCAGCTACTTATCAATGCAGCGGTTCTCGTTTTTACTTATAACTTGTACTAAAATAATTAAATATTAATATTTAAAAAAATAAACATTTTATTCAGAAATAAAATGTACAGATATTTTGCGATGCATTTTAATCCAATAACTGTGAAAAAAAGGTCTGGTCTGAATCAGGAGAAAAATCTTCACAGATCAAGCACCATTTACAAGACAAAACAGCTCTACACTGCAAAAAATGCTTTTCTTACTTAATTTGTAGTCTTGTTTCCAGCCAAAATATCTAACAATTGTTAAATCAATAAGGATTTTCTAGGCAAGTAAAAATGATTGTCTTGTTTTCAGAAAAAAATGTTAAAATTAAGAGAGTTTTTGCTTGAAACAAGCAACATAATCTTCCAGTGGAGTAAGCTTCTGCTTGAAATGAGGTTATTTTGCTTGTTTTAAGCAAATTATGACTTAATTTTTCTGAAAACAAGACAATAATTTTTGCTTGTCTAAAAAATTTGTCTTGATTTAATTCTTCTTTATGAATTTGTAGATAGGTTGACTGGAAACAAGACAAAAAATCTAAGCAAGGAAAGCCTTTTTTGCAGTGTAAACAAATATGTATGTATGTACAAATATGCATTTGTTGAGAGTCTTGTTAGTTTAGTTTTAGTTAACTATAATAACAATGCAATATATATATATATATATACCCTTCAAGGACTGTATGCATCCAGAGTGAGGAAAAGAGCTCAGAAAATCACTCTGTATCCCTCGCATCCAAGCCTTTGAACATTTGCCATCTGGCCGGTGCTACAGAGCCCCAAATACCAGGACGACCAGCACAAGAACAGTTTTTTCCCCCAGGCAATCCACCTTATGAACAGCTAAATGTTCACTCCATTGTGCAATAACCTTATATTTATTTGTAACACCTCCCTCCTAATACATCCCTGCATCTCTTTCCATTCATTTAGCACAACTGCACATACCACTTATTTATTTCTCAATTTATTTTACTATATATATTTTTGTCTATTTATTTTTACATAAGTGATTTTTTTATTCTCATCTTATTTTTATTGACTCTGTGCACTGCAAAAAAAAAAAAAAAATTCTCAAGAACGAATTTCAAGACAAGTAAAAATGATTGTCTTGTTTTCAGAAAAAAAGAAGTCAAAATGAAGTGAGTTTTTGCTTAGAACAAGCAAAATAACCTGCCAATGGGTTAAGCAAAATAATCTTATAAATAATTTTATTTCAAACCGAAAGCAAGATTATTTTGCTTACCCCATTGGCAGATTATTATTTTTTTTTTTTATGTATTTTTTTTTTTTTTTTTTCTGAAAACAAGACAATAATTTTTGCTTGTCTAGAAAATCCTTCTTGATTTAAGAATTTTTAGATATTTTGGCTGGAAACAAGACAACAAATCTAAGTAAGAAAAGCATTTTTTTTGCAGTGTGTTGTTGTTGTCTCTGTACACTGGAAGCTAATGACACAAAAACAAATTCCTTATATGCGCAAGCACTAAAGCGCAATAAAGCTCTTTCTGATTCTTAGAGTGACTTAAATTATCGAAAGCTCCACAGTATTTGTAGTGTCAATCTAGATTAGTAAACAAGCTACACTGCAAAAAATGCTTTTCTTACTTAGACTTTTTTGTCTTGTTTTCAACCAAAATATCTAAAAATTCTTAAATCAAGAAAGTAAAAAAATTTTTTTGTCTTGTTTTCAGAAAATATAAGTCAAAATTAAGTGAGTTTTTGCTTGAAACAAGCAAAATAATCTAGTTTTCTGCTTGAAATAAGAAATAAGCTTGTTTACCCCATTGGCAGATTATTTTGCTTGTTTCAAGCAAAATCTCACTTAATTTTGACTTCTTTGACTTCAAAAAAATTTTACTTGTCTAGAAATTCCTTCTTGATTTAAGTTTTTTAGATATTTTGGCTGAAAACAAGACCATTTTTACACTGCAAAAAATGCTTTTCTAGCTAAGATTTTTTTGTCTTGTTTCTAGACAAAATACCTAAAAATCCTTAAATCAAGAAGGATTTTCTAGACAAGAAAAAAATATGGTCTTGTTTTCAGAAAAAAAAGAAGTCAAAATTAAGTGTAAAAATAATGGGGTAAGCAAAATTTTATAGTCTTCTGCTTGATATAAGATTATTTTTCTTACCCCATTGGCAGATTATTTTGCTTGTTTCAAGCAAAAACTCACTTAATTTTGATTTCTTTTTTCTGAAAACAAGCCAATAATTTTTACTTGTCTAGAAAATCCTTCTTGATGTAAGAATTTTTAGATATTTTGGCTGGAAACAAGACAAAAAATCTAAGTAAGAAAAGCATTTTTTTGCAGTGTGTTGTTGTTGTCTCTGTACACTGGAAGCTAATGTCACAAAAACAAATTCCTTATATGCGCAAGCACACTTGGCAATAAAGCTCTTTCTGATTCTGATTCTTAGAGTGACTTAAATTATCAAAAGCTCCACAGTATTTGTAGTGTCAATCTAGATTAGTAAACAAGCTACACTGCTGTCTACACTTTTGTCTTGTTTTCAGCCAAAATTTCTAAAAATTCTTAAATCAAGTTGGATTTTCTAGACAAGTAAAAAATTTTGTCTTGTTTTCAGAAAAAAGAAGTCAAAATTAAGTGAGTTTTTGCTTGAAACAAGCAAAATAATCTAGTTTTCTGCTTGAAATAAGATTGTTTACCCCATTGGCAGATTATTTTGCTTGTTTCAAGCACAACCTCACTTAATTTTGACTTCTTTTTTTGAAAACAAGACAAAAAATGTGTAATTATTTTTTAATTTGTCTAGAAAATCCTTCTTGATTTAAGAATTTTTTGAAATTTTGGCTGAAAACAAGACAATTTTTACACTGCAAAAAATGCTTTTCTAGCTAAGATTTGGTGTCTTGTTTCTGGAAAAAATACCTAAAAATTCTTAAATCAAGAAGGATTTTCTAGACAAGAAAAAAGTCTAGAAAAAAAAATATTAAGTGAGTTTTTGCTTGAAACAAGCAAAATAATCTGCCAATGGGGTAAGCAAAATTTTAGAGTCTTCTGCTTGATATAAGATTATTTTTCTGACCCCACTGGCAGATTATTTTGCTTGTTTCAAGCAAAAACTCACTTAATTTTGATTTATTTTTTCTGAAAACAAGACAATAATTTTTACTTGTCTAGAAAATCCTTTTTGATTTAAGAATTTTTAGATATTTTGGCTGGAAACAAGACAAAAAATCTAAGTAAGAAAAGCATTTTTTTTGCAGTGATAGAGCACAGAAGAGAAAGAGATAAATAGGAATTACTCTGTTTTTTACTCGGACAGTGCGGAGCAGCGCAGAAGTTCCTCCAAACCCGACTGCTCCTTCCACAGCGGGCCGTGCGCTAAAGACGGCTACATCGGGAACGGCCGCGCCGGCCGCCGCTCCACGCTCATCTGCCCTGAACGCCTGAAGGACTTCGGAGCCGAGGAGTACCTCAATGGGGACGTGAAAGTCTTCGAGACCAGCGTTTCGGAGCGGCCGGAGGTCCAGTTGATGTCCACACCCAAACCGGTCGTGAAGAAGAGCGAGAGCAAGACGGCAGCCAAAGCTCTTCCTGAACATCTGCGCTTCGAAGACATCAGCGCCGCTGCCTTCAAACTCCAGCAGGCCAGCATTCAGAAAACACCCTGTACGGTATGTCACACACACAAATACACAAACACACAACACTACTCACAAATTGTCCTGTCAGTAGTGTATTTTAGACTACCAATAGCCAGGGTTCCTACACTGTAAAAAACAAACAAAAAAAAATTGTTGAGGCAGCCAGGTAGCAAATTATTTTAAGTTGACTCAATAAATGTGTACACATTTTCTATTTCAATTTTTTTTTTTTCCAGACTCATATTTCCAAAGTACGACGACGGCGTTTTAGTGCCATGTTAAAGAAAAATATATATCTAAAATTCTGAGATTAAAGTCGAAACTCCGAGATTAAAGTCGAAACTCCGAGATTAAAGTCGAAATGTTTCGAGATTAAAGTCGAAATGTTCCGAGATTAAAGTCGAAATATTCCGAGAATAAAGTCGAAATGTTTCGAGATTAAAGTCGAAATGTTCCGAGAATAAAGTCGAAATGTTTCGAGATTAAAGTCGAAATGTTTCGAGATTAAAGTCGAAATGTTTCGAGATTAAAGTCGAAATGTTCCGAGAATAAAGTCGAAATACTTCGAGAATAAAGTCGAAATACTTCGAGAATAAAGTCGAAATATTCCGAGATTAAAGTCGAAATGTTCCGAGAATAAAGTCGAAATGTTTCGAGATTAAAGTCGAAATGTTTCGAGATTAAAGTCGAAATGTTTCGAGATTAAAGTCGAAATGTTCCGAGAATAAAGTCGAAATATTCCGAGAATAAAGTCGAAATGTTCCGAAATACTTCCGTGCGGAAACAAAGGCCGTTGTGACGGTGACCTGCTTGATTTATTAGCCTAATGTTTATTTGATGTCTGTTTTTAAAAGCACGGAAGATAATTTGTGCTGTTCTGTATGCATTTAGAGACAGAACATAACAAAACATAACGTTTAGATATTGTTTCAGCTATTAAAACTGTTCCGTTGTGTATGTATGGCAAAGTGATTTCGTTTCTCTTTTTATTAAGTTAAGTTGGAATGTTGTTGGGAGGATTTTTTATTTGTCAAATATAAATGTTTTTTTTTTTAAGTAACGAACAGCTGCCAGCAGAAGACTGTTTGTTTGATCATTTTGCCTTCTCAAATCATCACGAACTAATGACTAATGACTAATGACTAAAATAAAGTCTATAGATATAAAACAGTTAAAGTATAAAACAATGTTGGTTTAAACGTTAAATATCTAGGCGATTATCCATTCGTTTGTGCGGAGAGTGGAAGCTAAAGGCATGCAGGCGCCAGCGCCGTCACTTGCACTTTTTTTCCAGTGGAAACAATTTAAAATTATCCATCAAAACAATACATGCCTTACAGGCATGATAAAACATATATGGAGAGCTTTAAATTATTACTTAACGAATTAAAACAAATCAAAACCAAAAACTCTTTCATAATGTAGCTAATCTGTAAAGATGCATTTCAAAGTGGAGATTTCTAGTCAGGATATTTGCGACACTGATTCAGAATACACTAGTTTATTCATAAATAATTCAAATATCCCCTTACCCTCCGACACTTTTGTTATTTACAAGGAATACACCTTGATGTAGACTAATATAATATAACATAACGTATATCGTTTTAACAAATACAAATCAGCAAACACTGTGGAATCAAATAAATATGAAAATTCCGCTATCTTAAACATTTAACTGTGAGTTAAGTTTTTACAGATCAGAATAGTGATGTTAGTGACACAGGAAAGGGTTTACTGACAAAATTATACTTTAAAACCTTTATCAGAAAATAGAACCCAAGAACTTAAGGAAAGCCTATAACAATCAAACTGTGGAAGTTCACAATCAAAATACAAATCGCGATAGTCACAATAGTCTATCAGTCTATCAGAGCTGGATATGATACATCAGTGGCTTGGAAACCGTTATTCACTGGAATGGCAAACATTATGATACCAGAAAATGGGAGCAGTGCAAAGACAAGCGATAAAAACTTTTCACAATTCAGGTTTGACCTAAAAACAATGTTTTTGTATTCGAGAAGCCTGCGTGTTTATTGATATAGAACACCTATCTTTCACATTCCTTCCTGGCGGACTTACCAAGGGGTTTACGGACAAGAGCTTTGCTGCAAAAAAATCCACAAATCAAGCTGATGAAAATGACAGTTTCAATCTTCTAAGTGTCCAACTTTCTGAGCGATAGGCATTATACAATTAAAAGTATCAATGATTAAAACATTATTTCGGCCAGGAGGACGCCGTCACCTGAATTCATAAATCATGGAGAATGGCATTCAGTTTTATTTTCATGTCTATGACAGCGCACGGTGTAATTATAGACAAACGAAATCTGAATATCCTATCAAACCGCAAACTATCTTTACTGCGGTAACTTAAAACAGAAACGAAATGCCATACATACAAAACGGAACTGTTTTAATAGCTGAAACAATATCTAAACGTTATGTTTTGTTATGTTCCGTTTCTAAATGCATAAACAGAACAGCACAAATTTTCTTCCGTGCTTTTAAAAACAGACATCAAATAAACATTAGGCTAATAAATCAAGCAGGTCACCGTCACAACGGCCTTTGTTTCCGCACGGAAGTATTTCGGAACATTTCGACTTTATTCTCGGAACATTTCGACTTTAATCTCGGAACATTTCGACTTTATTTTCGGAACATTTCGACTTTATTCTCGGAATATTTCGACTTTAATCTCGGAACATTTCGATTTTAATCTCGGAACATTTCGACTTTATTCTCGGAACATTTCGACTTTATTCTCGGAATATTTCGACTTTATTCTCGAAGTATTTCGACTTTATTCTCGAAGTATTTCGACTTTATTCTCGAAACATTTCGACTTTAATCTCGGAACATTTCGACTTTATTCTCGAAGTATTTCGACTTTATTCTCGAAACATTTCGACTTTAATCTCGGAGTTTCGACTTTAATCTCGGAGTTTCGACTTTAATCTCGGAATCTTAGATTTTTTTTTTTTTACATGGCACTAAAACGCCGTCGTACTAAACCGCTCAGCAGATTTAAAAAAAAAAAAAAAAAGTTTAACATAAATGGTTCATATAGCTTTTTATTTGGTGTATAAAACTGTAACTGGGGTTACTCCACTGTAAAAAACAAAAAACACAATTTGTTGAGTCAACTTAAAATAATTTGTTACCCTGCCGCCCTAAAATTGTAAGTTGAATCAACTCAAATATCTAAGTTGTCACTTAGTAAAACGTAACATTTCAAGTTAACTAAACCTTTTTTTTTCTTTTTGAGTTGACTGAACTTAAAATTTTAAGGCAGCCAGGTAACAAATTATTTTAAGTTGACTCAATAAATGTGTACACATTTTCCATTTCAAATTCCTTACTTTTCCAGACTCATATTTCCAAATCTCTCAGTAGTTTTTTAAAAACATATTTAACATAAATGGTTCATATAGCTTTTTATTTGGTGTATAAAACTGTAACTGAGGTTACTACACTGTAAAAAACAAAAAACACAATTTGTTGAGTCACCTTAAAATAATTTGTTACCCTTCCGCCTTAAAATTGTACGTTCAGTCGACGCAGATACGTTTCTTCAAGTCGAAATGTTAAGTTGTACTAAGTGACAACTTAGATATTTGAGTTGACTAAACTAAAAAATGTTTGTTAAACTTAACAGCTGTGTGCCTTAAAATTGTAAGTTGAATCAACTCAAATATCTAAGTCATCACTTAGTTGACTAAACTTTTTTTTTTTGAGTTGACTGAACTTAAAATTTTAAGGTAGCCATGTAGCAAATTATTTTAAGTTGACTCAATAAATGTGTACACATTTTCCATTTCAAATTCCTTACTTTTCCAGACTCATATTTCCAAACCTCTCAGTAGATTTTGAGAACATAATTAACATAAATGGTTCATATAGCTTTATATTTGGTGCATTTAAATAAATGCTGCTTTTTTTTTTACTTTTTATTCATCAAAAAACCTGAAAAAATGTTTTAGGATATAAAAAAAATCAAAAACAGTTTCAAACTGATAATAAATCAGCATATTATAATGATTTCTGAAGGATCATGTAACATTAAAGACTGGAGTAATGATCAATTACATTTGAACATATTCACATAGAAAACAGACATTTGAAAAATGCAATAACATTTCACAATATTACTATTTCTTCAGTATTTTTTATCAAATAAATGCAACATTGATGAGAAAAACGTAAAAAATCTGAATTTGAATGGCAATGTATATAATGAATTATATGTTTTAGTTCAATAATACTTTTTCTTTATTATTATTTATTTTATAAAGGAATTTTATAGTACTACACACTACTTACTATATATATATATATATATATATATATATAGTAAGTTTTATTAGGCTTTGCATTTTGATATTATTTTTTAATATATGTAGACATTATCAAACACTATTTTTTATAAAAGTTGTTTTAATGGTGATTTGTGAAGTGTCAAGTGTGAAGTGAATTTTTTTTATTTTTGTTCAGTCAAACGTAGACAAATCATTTTGTTACTCATACTAGCTAAATAAATTGGCCTAATCAGGTAAACATAATCAAACTAAATATTGATTAATCAAGTCAATATTTTAAAATATTTAACTGAATTTAGATTTTGAGCAAATTTAGATTTAAGTATTGAATTTTTTTGGCATGATAAACAGGTAAACATTGTAAAGCACCAGAGCTTGACAGTGATTGAAAGTGAGGAGAGAAAAAAAAAACAATCACTGAGAAAATATATTGAGTGACATATTAATTCATTTAGGGGAGGTAATGAATATTTTAGGATGGCTAGAGCAGATCCAATATCAAGATTCAATCAGACTAAACCATCTGCGCCTGAGCAAACCGCAGATAGTGATATTGAGTTTTGCAGGAATGATTTAATGAAATGCTAAAGCCATCTTTGAACGAGTCTAGTCACGAAGTATGAGTTTGGTGTGAATTTGGAAAGGTTTGTTTAAGGCTGCATCAGTCAGTTTTGATTCATGACCTTTTAAAAATGAGAAGCATTTGCTAGATTTATAAACAGCAGCTCATGAATGTGTGCATTCTGCCCGCAGTACTCCAGACTGTCCAAACAGTACGGCATGGAGATCTACCTGAAGAAAGAGCTTCTGCATTACACGGGTTCAGTGAAGGAGCGAGGAGTGCTGTACCTGCTGTCCTCGCTCAAACAGGTCTGATCTGCTCTAATACACACATATACAGTATATGAACACTTCAGTCACACTGCTTTACATTAAATTCATGCACATTCATGCATCAATCACAAACAAAGACAATACCAAATACAGCTGCAAGCAGCAATTACGAGGCCAAGCACTAGGCAAGGGAGGCATCAGATCGACTGCAGCAATGAGTAATTAAAACCATTTTAAGGTGATTTTAAGAGATTTAGCACTTTTGACCACAAGGTGGCACTGTCTCAAAGCGTTTTGAGCACTTTCAGGTCATGGTTTCGATGGTACATACAAAGTTTTATAATGGTGCACCAATGCATTGGTAAAAATGTAGCATTTTATATCATAATACTCTATTGTAGTCAATGGCAATTTCATGTTTTGTTCAATTATAGCGCCACCAAGAGGCACAATCCCACCAAATTCTTTATGTGTCCTTAGAGTGTGCCCATACATATGTGTGCCAAATTTAGTGAAAATATCTCAGTTTGTTTTGGAGTTATGGACATGTGTATATATATATATATATATATATATACGTATATATATATATATATATATATATATATATATATATATATGTAGAAGAGGAAAAAATGACAGATGGCTGATTTGTTTGCATTTTTTTTGCCACTTGCTATCAACATTTTCGCAATTGTGCATTAGCATATAGCCGGCACGCTATGTTTCTGAATTTCCTACGGTGGTTTTGTGTCGATAGGAGAAATGGTTTCTAAGATATTGGCAAATGTTTTTAAATGCTAAAATGAAAGGTTGCACAAACCATAAGGCAAAACATGGCATGTTTGATATTGCAAGGATTCAGGAGTCTAAAAAAGTGACTCCCGTGAAAACTCGACCACACCCAAAGTTATTAGCATGTGAATATTTGATTTTACCACAAGGTGGCACTGTCTCAAAACATTTTGAGCACTTTCAGGTCATGGTTTCGATGGTAATGGTACACCAATGCATTAGTAAAAATGTAGCATTTTATATCATAATACTCTATTGTAGTCAATGGCAATTTCATGTTTTGTTCAGTTATAGCGCCACCAAGAGGCACAATCCCACCAAATTATGTATGTGTCGTTAGAGTGTGCCCATACATATGTGTGCCAAATTTGGTGAAAATATCTCATTTTGTTTCGGAGTTATAGACATTTTTATATATGAGAAGAGAAAAAATAACCAATGGCTGATTTGTTTGCATTTTTTTGCCACTTGCTATCAACATTTTAGCAATTATGCATTAGCATACAGCTGGCACACTATGTTTCGAATTTCCTACAGTGGTTTTGTGTTGATAGGAGAAACGGTTTCTAAGATATTGGCAAATGTTTTTTAAGTGCTAAAATGCAACATTGCACAAACCATAAGGCAAAACATGGCATGTTTGGTATCGCTGGACTCGGCAAAGATTCAGGAGTCTAAAAAGTGAAAATGACTCCCGTGAAAATATGTCGACCACACCCAAAGTTATAAGCATGTGAATAATTGATTTGACCACAACGTGGCACTGTCTCAAAACGTTTTGAGCACTTTCAGGTCATGGTTTCGATGGCAATGGTACACCAATGCATTGGTAAAAATGTAGTTTTATATCATAATACTCTATTGTAGTCAATGGCAATTTCATGTTTTGTTCAATTATAGCGGCACCAAGAGGCACAAACCCACCAAATTCTTTATGTGTCCTTAGAGTTTGCCCATACATATGTGTGCCAAATTTGGTGAAAATATCTCATTTTGTTTCGGAGTTATAGACATTTTTATATATGAGAAGAGAAAAAATGACAGATGGCTGACTTTGTTTGCATTTTTTTGCCACTTACTATCAACATTTTGGCAATTGGGCATTAGCATGTAGCTGGCACGCTATGTTTCTGAATTTCCTACGGTGGTTTTGTGTCGATAGGAGAAACGGTTTCTAAGATATTGGCAAATGTTTTTTAAGCGCAAAAATGCAACGTTGCACAAACCATAAGGCAAAACCTTATGGTATCTCTGGATTCGGCAAGGATTCAGGAGTCTAAAAAAGTGACTCCCATAAAATAAGTCAACCACACCCAAAGTTATAAGCATGTGAATAATTGATTTTACCACTAGGTGGCGCTGGATCGAAACTTCTCAGGCTCCTTCAGTGCATCGTTTTATAACGATACGTCAATGCGTTCGTAAAATATAGCATTTTACTACAAAATTCTAAATGGCCGACGCCCAAAATGGCTGACATAGGAAAATTGATTGGGTGTCATTCGACTTGGCATGATGCACCGAATCTAAAGAGATCAGTTTTGTGATTTTTAGCCAAACCATTCAAAAGTTATGAGCTAAAATAGTCATTTTTCGTATCTCCTGACCACTAGGTGGCACTGCGCAGAAACTCTGCATGTAGCCTCAGGTCATGCTTGTTATAACACACACCAATTTTGGTCTCAATACGCCAAACCTTTGCAGAGATATTGCCTCGCATCCATTTTTGCGTGCTTTTCGTAGAATTCGTTTGCACGTTATTCGAAAATGGTTTGACTAATCAACTTGAATTTCATACGTTTTTGCCAGCATGGTCTGAAGATGATCTGAGACAATTTTGGTGAAAATCTGACAAACCATCTAGGACGAGTTCGATTAAACCTTACGATTTTAGAATTTTGGTGTTAAATCGACTCGGTATGAGCCAAGGATTCAGAGAAAAAATAAGTATTTTGCTTCTGTGCCTTACGGTTCAAAAGTTATTAGCATAAACATGAGTGAAACATTAGTAAGTCAAATGACAAGAAATCTATCCAAAGTATAAGCTCAGATATAAGGGTGTCATCTGTGTAATATTTGACTCTGGACCACAAAACCAGTCAAAAAGGGTTAATTTTTTTAGATTTAATAATAAATAAGCTGAATAAAAAATCTTTCCGTTGATGTATGGTTTGTTACGATCGGACAATATTTGGCCGAGATATAACTATTTGAAAATCTGCAATCTGAGGGTGCAAAAAAATCTAAATATTGAGAAAATCTCCTTTAAAGTTGTTCAAATTAAGTTCTTAGCAATGCATATTACTAATTATGTTTTAATATATTTACAGTAAGAAAAATTACTAAATATCTTCATGCAACATGATTTTAATATCCTAATGGTTTTTGGCATGAAAAAAAAATCAATAATTTTAAACCAATTTTGAATACATGTATTTTTGGCTATTTCTACAAATATACCTGTGCTACTTAACCCTAATCTGAGCCAATTTTGTAAAAAATTTGACAAACCTTCTAGGATGAGTTAAAAAAGTAGGTTTTTCAAACAATTAAAAATAGAAAAAAAAACTAAACCTTACGATTTTTGAATTTTGGTGTTAATTCGACTCGACATGAGCAAAGGATTCAGAGAAAAGAATTTTGCTTCTGTGCCTTATGGTTCAAAGGTTATTAGCATAAACATGAGTGAAACTTTGGACAAGTGGTGGCGCTAGAGAGTTTGAGTTAGAGACTTCAAATTTGCTATAGTTAATGTTGAGACTGTCCTCTATCAGTGTGCCCAATTACACAACTTTCCCGCAAGCGGCTCTATGGGCTGCCATAGACTCAATGGCGGAAGAAGAAGAACCTTCAGTGCTTGGCCCCTAAATATAATATGTGACCTGTATATTTACAGTAGGACATTTACTAAATACCTTCATGGAACATGGTCTTAATACACTGCAAAAATGCTTTTCTTACTTAGATTTTTGTCTTGTTTCCAGCCAAAATATCTAAAACTTCTTAAATCAAGAAGGATTTTCTAGACAAGCAAAAATGATTGTCTTGTTTTCAGAAAAAACATGTTAAAATGAAGTGAGTTTTTGCTTAAAACAAGCAAAATAATCTGCCAATTGGGTAAGCAAAATAATCTAGTTTTCTGCTTGAAATTAGATTTTTGGCAGATTATTTTGCTGGTTTTAAGCAAAAACTCACTTCATTTTGCCTTTTTTTTCTGAAAACAAGACAGATTTTTTTTCTTGTTTCCAGCCAAAATATCTAAAACTTCTTAAATCAAGAAGGATTTTCTAGACAAGTAAAAATTAGTGTCTTGTTTACAGAAAAAATAAGTCAGTTTTTGCTTAAAACAAATGGGGTAAGCAAAATAGTTTTCTGCTTGAAATAAGTTTGTTTGTTTGTTTTAAGCAAAACCTCACTTCATTTGGCCTTTTGTTTTCTGAAAACAAGACAGATTTTTTTTTCTTGTTTCCAGCCAAAATATCTAAAAAATCTTAAATCAAGAAGGATTTTCTAGACAAGTAAAAATGATTGTCTTGTTTTCAGAAAAAAATATGTTAAAATTCAGTGAGTTTTTGCCTGAAACACATTACCCCATTGGCAAATTATTTTGCTTGTTTTAAGCAAAAACTCACTTAATTGTGACTTCTTTTTTCTGAAAACAAGACAGCATTTTGCTTGTCTAGAAAATCCTTCTTGATTTAAGAATTTTTAGATTATTTGACTGGAAACAAGACAAAAAATCTAAGTAAGAAAAGCATTTTTTGCAGTGTATTAAGATCATGCTCCATAAAGATATTTAGTAAATGTCCTACTGTAAATATACCAAAACTTTGATTAGTAATATGCATTGCTAAGAACTTCATTTGCACAACTTTAAAGACGATTTTCTCAACATTTAGATTTTTTTGCACCCTCAGATTCCAATATCTCGGCCAAACATTGTCCTATCATAACTAACCATTAATCAATGGAAAGCTTATTTATTTCTTTCAAAACATTGACCCTTATATCACTAATATGAAGCATGATTGTTACTGTGTGCTTGTTCCAGGATCAGCAGAGGAAGGGTGTGATCGTGGCCACGGACTGTAACTTCTCCATGGCGGTGGCGTATCACGCGGTGGAGATGCGGATCCCGGTGTTCGTCATCATGCCGGCGTACAGCTCTCCTCCTCGTCTGCGCATGTACAGAGACTACGGCGCGATGGTCATCTCGTACGGCAGCACGGCCCGAGACTCCGTCAACCACGCCAGACACCTGGCCCGAGAGAACGGATACCTGTGTCTGGAAGAGTGAGTCTGAGTCAACATCTCACATCTGAGGAGTTCAGTCTAGATGTTTATAACATATTAATATCTCCACGCTGCAAAAAACTTAGATTTTTTGTCTTGTTTCAATCCAAAATATCTAAAAATTCTTAAAACAAGAAGTAAATAAGGTAGATAAGTAAAAACTGTTGTCTTGTTTTCAGAAAAAACAAGTCAAAATTAAGTGAGTTTTTGCTTGATACAAGCAAACTTATTTGCCAATGGGGTAAGCAAAATACTCTTGTTTTCTGTTTGAAATAAGATTATTTTGCTTGTTCTAAGCAAAAACTCACTTAATTTTGACGTATTTTTTTCTGAAAACAAGACAACCATTTTTGCTTGTCTAGAAAATCCTTCTTGATTTAAGAATTTGTAGATATTTTGGCTGGAAACAAGACTAAAAATTAAAGTACACTGCAAAAAATGCTTTTCCAGCTTAGATTTTTTGTCTTGTTTCCAGCTGAAATATCTAAAAATTCTTAAATCAAGAATTTTTTCTAGACAAGTACACTTTAATGTCTTGTTTTCAGAAAAAAGAAGTTCAAATTAAGTGATTTTTTTCTTGAAACAAGCAAAATAATATACCAATGGGGTAAGCAAAATAATCTAGTTTTCTGCTTGAAATAAGATTATTTTGCTTACCCCACTGGCAAATTATTTTGCTTCTTTTAAGCAAAAAACAGCTTAATTTTGAATTTTTTTTTTTTTTTCTGAAAACAAGACAAAAAAATTAGCTTGTCTAGAATTTTGGCTGGAAACAAGACAAATCAACAAGGGTTTTCTAGATGAGTAAAAATTATTTTGTTTTCAGAAAAAAAGATGTTAAAATTAGGTGAGTTTTAAAACAAGCAAAATAATCTCCCAAAGGGATAAGCAAAATAATCCAGTTTTCTGCTTGAAATAAGACTATTTTTTACCCCATTGGCAGATTATTTTGCTTGTTTTAAGCAAAAATTAACTTAATTTTGACTTGTTTTTTCTGAAAACAAGACAAAAAAATCCTTCTTTGATTTCGGATGGAAACGAGACAAAAAATCTAAGTAAGAAAAGCATTTTTTGCAGTGTGGAAACAGCTTGTGACATCCACAGTTCAGACTCATAATCCTAAAAACCTCAGAAGAGGACAAAAATAGTCTTCAATTTGTACACTACTGTTCTGTACTGTTTATTCAATGTCTTTGAAACAAATCTCTTCTGCTCACCAAGGCTGCATTTATTTGATCAACAACACAGTAAAAATTGTGAAATATTATTACAATTTCAAATAGTTATTTTCTGTGTAAATGTGTGTGAAAATATAATTTATTTCTGTAATCAAAGCTGAATTTTCAGAATCAGTCTTCAGTGTCACATGATCCTTCAGAAATCATTCAAATATACTGATTTGCTGCTCAACAAACGTTTCTGATTATCATCAATGTTTAAACCGTTGCGCTGCACAATATTTCCGTCAAATATTTTATTTTTCAGGATTCACAGATGAATAGAAAGTTCAAAAGTTAAGCATTTATTAGAAATAGAAATCTTTTGTAACATTATAAATGTCTTTACTGGCACTTTTGATTAGTTTAAAGTTTCCTTTATGACTAAAAGTATTAATTTATTTAAAAAAATACTGACCCCAAAGATTTGATAATCAGAAATGTTTCTTAAGTAGCAAATCAGCATATTAGAATGATTTCTGAAGGATCATGTGACACTGAAGACTGGAGTAATGATGGAAATTCAGCTTTGATCACAGAAATAAATTAGATTTTAACAGATATTCACACAGAAAACAGCTGTTTTATACTGTAATAATATTTCACATTTTTACAGCATTTTTGATCAAATAAATGCAGCCTTTGTGAGCAGAAAAAATGTTTTGAAAACATTAAAATGTGTATATTTTTCCAAAATGTTGACAATAGTGAAAGTACTAGTAAAGATGGGTTAGTTAGTAAGGTGCATCAGTAAAAGTAAGTAAAGTCAAAAGTTGAAATCTATCCAAAGAATGAGCTCAGATATAAGGGTGTTTTCATCTGTGTAATATGTGACTCTAAACCACAAAACCTGTCAAAAAGGGTTAATTTTTTGAGATTTAATAATAAATATGCTGAATAAATAAGCTTTCCATTGATGTATGGTTTGTTAGGATAGGACAATTTTTGTCCGAGATACAACTATTTGAAAATCTTCAATCTGAGGGGGCATAAAAAGCTAAATATTGAGAAAATCACCTTTAAAGTTGTCCAAATGAAGTTCTTACTGATGCATATTACTAATTAAAAATTATGTTTTAATATATTTATGGTATGACATTTACTAAATATCTTCATGGAACATGATCTTTACTTAATATCCTAATGATTTTTGGCATAAAAGAAAAATCATTAATTTTGACCAATACAATGTATTGTTGGCTATTGCTACAAATAAACCCCAGCGACTTAAGACTGGTTTTGTGCTCTAAGTTCACATTAGTTTTTGGTCTCTAAATCGCTCCCAGAGTTTCCATCACTGTACTATTATTCTAACACATAAAGAACAAACAGACGTGTTCATTTACTAAATATCTTCATGGAACATGATCTTAATATCCTAATGATTTTTGGCATAAAAGAATAATCGACAAATTTACAGGTTATTTTCTTGGTTAAAGGCAGGTGCACCACAAAACCAGTTAATTGAGATAAATACATAATCTAAAAGCTGAAATAAATAAGCTTTCTATTGATGTATGGTTTGTTAGGACAGGACAATATTTGGCCGAGATACAATTATTTGAAAATCTGCAATCTGAGGGTGCATAAAAATCAAAATATTAAGAAAATCGCCTTTAAAGTTGTCCAGATTAAGTTCTTAGCAATGCATTTTACTAATCAAAAATTAAGTTTTGACATATTACAAAATATCATAATGAAACATGATCTTAATATCCTAATGATTTTTGGCATAAAAGAAAAGTGTATAATTTTGACCCATACAATGTATTTTTGGCTACAAATATACCCATGCTATTTAAAACTGGTTTTGTGCTCCAGGGTCACATAAGTTTTGGTGTCTAAATCACTGTACTGTTATTCTAACACATAAAGAACTAACAGACGTGTTCATTTACTAAATATCTTCATGGAACATGATCTTAATATCCTAATGATTTTTGGCATAAAAGAAAAATCAACAATTTTACAAGCAAATTTCTTGGTTAAAGGCAGGTGCACCACAAAACCAGTCACAAGGGTAATTTTTTTTTTTTTAATTGTGATATATACATTATCTGAAAGCTGAAATAAATAAGCTTTCTATTGATGTATGGTTTGTTATGATAGGACAATATTTGTCTGAGATGCAACAATTTAAAAATCTGCAATCTGAGGGTGCATAAAAATCAAAATATTGAGAAAATCACCTTTAAAGTTGTTCAAATGAAGTTCTTAGCAATGCATATTACTAATCAAAAATTAAGTTTTGATATATTTATAGTAGGAAATTTACTAAATATCTTTATAAAATCGACAATTTTACAGGCAAATTTCTTGGTTAAAGGCAGGTGCACCACAAAACCAGTCACAAGGGTAATTATTTTTTAAATTAAGATATATACATCATCTGAAAGCTGAAATAAATACACTTTCCATTGACAATATTTGTCTGAGATATAACTATTTGAAAATCTAGAATCTGAGGGTGCAAAAAAATCAAAATATTGAGAAAATCGCCTTTAAAGTTGTTCAAATGAAGTTCTAGCAATGCATATTACTAATCAAAAATGAAGTTTTGATATATTTACAGTAGGACATTTACTAAATATCCTAATGATTTTTGGCATAAAAGAAAAATCGACAATTTTACAGGCAAATTTCTTAATTAGAGGCAGGTGCACCACAAAACCAGTCACAAGGGTAAATTTTTTTAATTGAGATTTATACATCATCTGAAAGCTGAAATAAATAAGCTTTCTATTGATGTATGGTTTGTTATGATAGGACAATATTTGTCTGAGATATAACTATTTGAAAATCTGCAATCTGAGGGGGCATAAAAATCTAAATATTGAGAAAATCGCCTTTAAAGTTGTCCAAATGAAGCTCTTAGCAATGCATATTACTAATCAAAAATTAAGTTTTGAGATATTTAAAGTAGGAAATTTACTAAATATTTTTATGGAACATGATCTTTACTTAACATCCTAATGATTATTGGCATAAAAGAAAAATCGACAATTTTGCAACAAATATATCTGTGCTACTTAACACTGGTTTTGGTCTCTAAATCACTCAAATGAATGAGCTGGGCAACTAAGTATTTAAAGTTGGGAGAAATGTAAAAAATCAAGATGTATGAGCAGGGTAACTTGGTATTTTAAGTTAGGAGAAATTATTTTGCATGAGTACAACAAACTCAAAACTGTACTGTTATTCTAACACATAAAGAACGAACAGACCTTTAAAGTTGTCCAAATGAAGTTCTTAGCAATGCATATTACTAATCAAAAATTAAGTTTTGACATATTACAAAATATCATAATGGAACATGATCTTAATATCCTAATGATTTTTGGCATAAAAGAAAAGTGGATAATTTTGACCCATGCAATGTATTTTTGGCTATTGCTACAAATATACCTGTGCTATTTAAAACTGGTTTTGTGCTCCAGGGTCACATAAGTTTGGTGTCTAAATCACTGCACATTACTCTAACACATAAAGAACGAACAGACGTGTCCAACCGAACACAAACCTGAAAGCAAAGCAGCGATTTGGCAGAGTTTGTCGTGTGTTTGTCACAAGGGCAGTTGGACAGGTATGACGGATCCGTCTCTCACCCATCTGCCTCTCATGCGCCCCACAGGGACGACAGCGCCGTGTATCTGGCAGGTCTGGGGACGGTGGGTCTGGAGATCTACGAGCAGGTGCCCAAGCTGGACGCGGTCATCGTGCCTGCGGGCGGACACTGTGGCCTCCTGGCGGGAACCGCAGCTGCCATCAAACACCTGAACCCTCGCATCTCTGTCATAGTGAGTCCAGTCTGACAGAAACGCGGGCTGCACGCTCCGCTTGGCTGAACGAACTCATGCGTGTCATCAGATCTGCGAACATACTCTGTTAGATCTCAAATGCATGAACCATGTGCAGAAGCAGCGCTCGTGTTGAATGCATGCTGTGTTTCTAACAGGGGGTCGAACCGGAGGAGTTTCCTCTGCTCCTGCAGTCGCTCAAAACAGACTCTCCCATTAAAGATCTCTACTGCAACCCCAACAAGAAACTCTACAGAGGTAACATCTCACGCTTTACCAATAAAACTAAGCCCTTGAGCAGCTCTGATGGGTCTGTGCTCTGCTTGCTCACACAGATTTGGTGGATCACTCTCTGGGCACACACACCTTTCAGCTGGCCAAGAAACTGGTGGACAAAGTCATTTCTGTCAGGTATCTTGAGGATCACTGGCCCCATTTAGTCTTTTTAGAGATTTGCCATAAAATTTTACATTTGTGCATTTTGGGAGACATGTTTATCCAAAGCGTCTTAGACGTTTACGCTTTTATCAGTTAAGAATGTGTCTTAACAGATATTTTATTCTGCTTGAACACATTTTTAGTTGACAGACATACCGGTCAACAAAGATGTTTTTCTTGAAATTATGACTATTTTCTAGACTCATGGACATGTATGCAAAGTTTCAGCACTCTTGTCTTGTGAAATGCACCTATGAAATTTCTAATGTGATGTAATTTCTTGGTTAAAGGCAGGTGCACCACAAAACCAGTTATACATTTTTTGAAATTGAGATTTATAAGCTTTATAATAAGCTTTCCGTTGATGTATGGTTTGTTAGTATAGGACAATATTTGGCCGAGATACAAATATTTGAAAATCTGAGGGTGCAAAAAAATCTAAATATTGAGAAAATTGTCTTTAAAGTTGTTCAGATTAAGCTCTTAGCAATGCATATAACTAATCAAAAAATACATTTTAATATATTTACAATAGGAAATGTGCAAAATATCTTAATGGAACATGATCTTTACTTAATATCCTAATGATTTTTGGCATAAAAAAACGATAATTTTGACCCATGCAATATATTTTTGGCTATTGCTATAAATATACCTGTGTTACTTAAGACTGGTTTTGTGCTCCAGAGTCACATTTGTGCATTTTGCGAATGCATTTTTGTTTATCCAAAGCGTCTTAGACGTTTACGCTTTTATCAGTTAAGAATGTGTCTTAACGGATATTTTATTCTGCTTGAACACATTTTTAGTTGACAGACATACCGGTCAACAAAGATGTTTTTCTTGAAATTATGACTATTTTCTAGACTCATGGACATGCATGCAAAGTTTCAACACTCTGAAGTGTTGTGAAATGCGCCTATGAAATTTCTAATGTGTTGAAATTGAGATTTATAAGCTTTATAATAAGCTTTCCGTTGATGTATGGTTTGTTAGTATAGGACAATATTTGGCCGAGATACAAATATCTGAAAATCTGAGGGTGCAAAAATATTGAGAAAATCGCCTTTAAAGTTCTTATCAATGCATATCACTAATCAAAAATGAAGTTTTGATATATTTATGGTAGGAAATGTACAAAATATCTTCATGGAACATGATCTTTACTTAATATCCTAATGATTTTTGGCATAAAAAAACGGTAATTTGGACCCATGCAATATATTTGCACCACAAAACCAGTCATACATTTTTTTGAAATTGAAATTTATACACTACTATACTAAACGCTGAATAAATAAGCTTTCCGTTGATGTATGGTTTGTTAGTATAGGACAATATTTGGCCGAGATAGAACTATTTGAAAATCTGAGGGTGCAAAAAAATTGAGAAAATCGCCTTTAGTTCTTATCAATGCATATTACTAATCAAAAATGAAGTTTTGATATATTTATGGTAGGAAATGTACAAAATATCTTAATGGAACATGATTTTTACTTAATATCCTAATGATTTTTGGCATAAAAAACGATAATTTTGACCCATGCAATATATTTTTGGCTATTGCTATAAATATACCTGTGTTACTTAAGACTAGTTTTGTGCTCCAGAGTCACATTTGTGCATTTTAAGGAGAGTCTTAAAGGTTTACAGATTTATCAGTTAAGTGTGTCTTAATGGAAGGGATGCTTATATTTTATTCCACAGAAATACTGGTCAACAAAAGATGTTTTTCTTGAAATTATGACTATTTTCTAGACTCATGGACATGCATGCAAAGTTTCAGCACTCTGAAGTGTTGTGAAATGCGCCTATGAAATTTGTAATGTGATGTTGGGGTTGATTTATGGATGTTAGGGACAATTTTACAGGCACATTTTTTGGTTAAAGGCAGTTGCACCACAAAACCAGTCATAAATTTTTTGAAATTGAGATTTATACACTACTATACTGAACGCTGAATAAATAAGCTTTCCGTTGATGTATGGTTTGTTAGTATAGGACAATATTTGGCCGAGATACTATTTGAAAATCTGAGGGTGCAAAAAAATCAAAATATTGAGAAAATCGCCTTTAAAGTTGTTCAAATTAAGTTCTTAGCAATGCATATTACTAATCAAAAATTAAATTTTAATATATTTACGATAGGAAATGTACAAAATATCTTCATGGAACTTTACTTAATATCCTAATGAAATTGAAATGAAGTTCATATAATATTAATACTTTGTGAGAAAATAGTTCTCAAAGATATTCTCATGTTTACCTTTTTTTGCAAAGTATAAATGCATTAATGTTAAAAATATAATTGTATTATTTTTTTGGTGAACTGTACTGCATCAACTGACCTGGAAAATCAGTCATACCCAGAATTTGAACAATGCATTAGTAAATTAGTAATACATTGTATTAATAAATGTTGAAATTAACATTACATCCATGTAAAAAATAATAATTTGCATTATGCATTTGACAGACACTTGTGCTGCAGTAAAAGTGTGAATTTTTCAGCTCATGCATGCGGATTTTTCTGGGAATCGAACCCATAAACTCAGCATTGTGAGCAGCATGCTTTACTGTGTGAACTTCAGGAAAGCATGCAAAATAAATAAATAAGAATTGTAAAAAATACTTAACGCCTAATTTTAAATCCTAATCTAATCTTGACAAACTATATATGGTTGGAAAGGTCTAAGACTCCTAAATAGATATTTTACCCTTTTTTTGTGTTACAAATAATGTAGGAAAAGTAATAGATTAATTAATGACAAGAGCGCACCTCAAAAATCTACTTCATAAAGGAGATCTGACCTTTATCACAATAAGACTTACTTCATTGCCTTTTTCTCTATCTTATGATCTTTAGAAATCATAAGAAATTATAGATCACTTGAAAACTTAAAATCTCAAAATGCATCCTTTGAAAACCATTTTAAAATCAGACATTGTATTGTCATAAAATAATGTAGGCTTTGTCAAAGAAAATGCATTAATGTTAAAAATGTAACTGTATTTTTTTGGTGAACTGTACTGAATCCATTGACCTGGAAAATCAGTCATACCCAGAATTTGAACAATGCATTAGTAAATTAGTAAATGTTGAAATTAACATTACATCCATGTAAAAATAATAATTTGCATTATTATTCGAACCCATAAACTCAGTATTGTGAGCAGCATGCTTTACTGTGTGAACTTCAGAAAAGCATGCAAAATAAATAAATAAATAAGAATTGTAAAAAATACTTAACGTCTATGTTTACTTCACCATTTTACAAATAAATCCTAATCTAATCTTGACAAACTATATATCATTGGAAAAGTCTAAGACTTCTAAATAGATATTTTACCCTTTTTTGTGTTACAAATAATGTAGGAAAAGTAATAGATTAATAAATGACAAGAGCGCACCTCAAAAATCTTTAGAAATTATAATATCAGATGAAAACTTAAAATCTCAAAATGCATCCTTTGAAAACCATTTTAAAATCAGACATTGCATTGCCATGAAAAAATGTAGGCTTTGTCAAAGAAAATGCATTAATTTTCTGGGAATTGAACCCAAAAACTCAGCCTTATGAGCAGCATGCTTTACTGTGTGAACTTCAGGAAAGCATGCAAAATAAATAAATAAATAAATAAGAATTGTAGTAAAAAATACTTGCATTGCCATTGAAAATGTAGGCTTTGTCATTGACCTGGAAAATTATTCATACCCAGAATTTGAACAATGTATTAGTAAATTAGTAAATGTTGAAATTAACATTACATTCATGCATTTGACAGACACTTGTGCTGCAGTAAAAGTGTGGATTTTTCAGCTCATGCATGTGGATTTTTCTGGGAACTGAACCCATAAACTCAGCATTGTGAGCATGCATGTGTGAACTTCAGGAAAGCATGCAAAATAAATAAGAATTGTAAAAAAAAATAATAATACTTGCATTGCCATGGAAAATGTAGGCTTTGTCAAAAAAAATGCATTAATGTGAAAAATTTGATTGTATTTTTTTGGTGACCTGTACTGCATCCATTGACCTCAGTGAAAATCAGTCATACCCAATATTTTAACAATGAAAAGGAATAATTGCATGGATATTCTGGGCTCATCTGCCAGCCTATATATAGTAAGCATCATCAATAATACATTAGGGCACGTTAAGTGTTTTATAATGTCTCCAGTGGTGAACCGAGGAGTCTGCTCTGCAGTTTCATATTCATATGCTGTGTTTCTGATGTTTTCTCTCTCTGAAGGGAGGCGGACGCTCTGGTGGCCATGCTGCGCTTTCAGGAGTACGAGCGCTCGACCGTGGACACAGAAGGAGCCATGGGTTTAGCTGCCATCTTAGCAGGACAACTGCCAGAGCTTAAAGGAAAGAGGTGGTTAAAGCCCTTCACTTTATTACCATAAAAATTTTCATCATGTTTGTGCTGGTAAACACTTGACTGAAGTCATCTGAGCGATCTATTGAACTGAATCTCCTTCAGAAAACAAACTCCGGCTCTGAATGCATGAGCTGCACTTGAAGCTGCTGTGAAATGCAGATCAACACGTTATTAACGCATCCGCGTTTTATGACTCTAAACAGTCTATGCATGCGCTAATGAACTAGATTTCCGGAATAA
Source organism: Cirrhinus molitorella (assembly GCA_033026305.1). Taxonomy (NCBI): domain Eukaryota; kingdom Metazoa; phylum Chordata; class Actinopteri; order Cypriniformes; family Cyprinidae; genus Cirrhinus; species Cirrhinus molitorella. The sequence goes on along the minus strand of CM065126.1, from coordinate 897,626 downwards.
ATTGCTTATTTGAATTGCTTAAACATTAACATTTACAATAAAGTCTTATTTGTGATCCTGGACCACGAAAACAGTCATAAGGGTCAATTTTCATCACCTGAAAGCTGAATAAATAAGCTTTTCATTGTTGTTAGGATAGGACAATATTTGGCAAAGATATAACTATTTGAAAATCTCAAATCTGTGGATGCAAAACAACTAAATGTTGAGAAAATCACCTTTAAAGTTGTCGAAATGAAGTTCTTAGCAATGCATATTACTAATCAAAAATTAAGTTTTGATATATTTACAGTAGGAAATGCACAAAATATCTTAGAACATGATCTTTACTTAATATCCTAATGATTTTTGGCAAAATTTTGACCCATACAGTGCATTTTGGGCTATTGCTGCAATTATTTTTCTGTACTTTTCTTTAATTGTAAAGATAACCTAGTTGCTCATGTTAATTAATTCTCTGAACAGATACAGCTTTTGATCAAAAAATGTATTAGTAAATGTTGAAATTAACATTACATTTATGTAAAAATAATAATTTGCATTTATGCATTTGACAGACACTTGTGCTGCAGTAAAATTGTGAATTTTTTTCAGCTAATGCATGCAGATTTTTCTGGGAATCGAACCCATAAACTGCAACTACTGTGTGAACTTCAGGAAAGCATGCAAAACAAATAAATAAATAAATAAGAATTGCAAAAAAATCTTAAATATCTTTTTAAAAATAAAGCTTATATTTAAATTGTTTAAAATATTAAAATGTTTTTAGAATATTATTATTTTGTGGAAAACAAATATTTAAAAAAAAAGAAAAAAAGTTGTACAATTATACATTCTCATTTTTATTTTTTTGTGTGATTTTTGTTGAATTGTATTAAATCCAATTAGGGTCCTTTTGACCCAGAACATGACAACAATACAATAAAATCTTACATTTAAAAGATACTGATAAAGATTAACTGACTAACTTAGATACAACTATTTGAAAATCTGCAATCTGAGGGTGCAAAAAAATCTAAACATTGAGAAAATCACCTTTAAAGTTGTTCAAATGAAGTTGTTAGCAATGCATATCACTAATCAAAAATTAAGTTTTGATATATTTATGGTAGGAAATTCACAAAATATCTTCACAGAACATGATCTTTACTTAATATCCTAATGATTTTTGGCATAAAAGAAAAATCTATCATTTTGACCCATACAATGTATTTTTGGCTATTGCTACAAATATACACCTGCAACTTAAGACTTTTTTTGTGCTCCAGGGTCACATTTGTTTACATAAGTTGATGCATTAGCTAACTAACAATGAGCAACACATTTTTTGCAGTTTGTATTAACCTTTAAATATAAAATATAAAAATACAGTTGCTCATGTTAATTAATTCTCTGAACAGATACAGCTTTTGATCAAAAAGTTATTAGTAAATGTTGACATTAACATTACATTTACGTAAAAATAATGATTTCCATTCATGCATTTGAAAGACACTGTTCTGCAGTAAAATTGTGAATTTTTTTCAGTTCATGCATGTGGCTTTTTCTGGGAATCGAACCCATAAACATTGTGAGCAGGAAAGCATGCAAAATAAATTAATTAATAAGAGTTGTAAAAAAAATACTTAAATATCTTTTAAAAACAATGGTTAATATTTAAATAGTTTAAAATATTTAAAATGTTTTTAGGATATTTTTCCCCACTTTCTCACACTTTAGAAATCTTAAGAAATTATATATCAGATAAAAACTTAAAATTTAAAAATGCATCCTTTGAAAAGCATTTTAAAATCAGACATCATCAGACATCAAAGTCATATTTTCGTTAATGAATTATAAAAATTAAGTTTGGACAGTGCATTTTCTCATCTATGATCAAAAATGGGAGTGACACTTAAAGGGGTTAAATATCTTAAAAATTAAAGTTAATATTTAAATAGTTTCAAATATTAAAATGTTTTTTAGAATATTATTATTTTGAGGAAATTATACACATTCTCATTTTAATTTTTTGTGTGATTTTTGCTGAATTGTATTAGATATAAATTAGGTTAAATTTTGACCCAGAAAATAACAACAATACAATCAAATTTCTAAAATTTGTCACCTGTCCCTTAGTTCACCATTTTACAAATAAACAAACTATATCTCGTTGGAAAGATAGACTCCTAAATAGATATTTTACCCTTTTTTTGTAATTAATTTTCTTTCTTTTTTTTTGATTAATTTATGACAAGAGTGCACCTCAAAAATGTACTTCATAACAGGAGTTCAGTCTGACCTTTGTCACCAAAAAACTTTCTTTGCTTTTTTCTCTATATCATAAGAAATTATATATCAGATGAAAACTTAAAATTTTAAAATGCATCCTTTGAAAACCATTTTCTATGATCAAAAATGGGGGTGACACTTAAAGGGCTTAAATATACTTTAAAAATTAAAGTTAATATTTAAATTGTTTAAAATGTGTGTTTTTTTTTTTTTTAGCATATTAATATTTTGTGGAAAACAAATATTTCAAAAACAGTTGTAAAATTATACACATGCCTTTTTCTCTATCACGCTTTAGAAATCATAAGAAATTGTATATCAGATGAAAGCTTAAAATGTAAAATACATTTTAAAAGCATTTTAAAATTAGACATTGCATTGCCATGCAAAATGTAGATCAAAATCATATTACAAAATGTTTTTGTTAATTTTGGACATCTCATCTCATCTATGATCCAAAATGGGAGTAACTTTTAAAAATTAAAGTTAATATTTAAATAGTTTAAAATATTAAAAAAAATAATAATAATAAATTGAATATTAATATTTTGTGGAAAACAAACATTTCAAAAACAGTTGTAAAATTATACACATGCCTTTTTCTCTATCACACTAAGAAATAAGAAATGATATATCAGATGAAAACTTCAAATCTCAAAATGCATCCTTTGAAAACCATTTTAAAATTTAGACATTGCATTGCCGTGGAAAATGTAGATCAAAATCATATTTTCGTTAATGAATTATAAAAATGTAAATTTGGACAGTGCATTTTCTCATCTATGATCAAAAATGGGAGTGACAGATAAAGGGCTTAAATATCTTTTAAAAATTGAAGTTAATATTTAAATAGTTTAAATTTTAACAGTTGTAAAATTATACACATGCCTTTTTCTCAATCACACTTTAGAAATCATAAGAAATTATATATATATATATATATATATATATATATATATATACAGGAAAACTTAAAATCTTAAAATGCATCTTTGAAAACCATATTAAAATCAGACATTGCATTGCCATGGAAAATGTACATCAAAATCATATTACAAAATGTTTTCGTTAAGTTTGGACATCTCATCTCATCTATGATCCAAAATGGGAGTAACTTTTAAAAATTAAAGTTTATTTTTAAATAGTTTAAATTTTAACAGTTGTAAAATTATACACATGCCTTTTTCTCTATCACACTTTAGAAATCATAAGAAATTATATATATATATATATATATATATATATATATATATATATATATATATATATATAAAATATATATATATATATAGATGAAAACTTAACATTTAAAAATGCATCCTTTGAAAACCATTTTAAAATCAAACACTGACAGACATTGACATTGCCATGGAAAATGTAAAAAAAATAAAGTTAATATTTAAATAGTTTAAAATATTAAAAAATAAATAAATAAATAAATAAATAAAATAGAATATTCATATTTTGTGGAAAACAAATATTTCAAAAACAGTTGTAAAATTATACATGGTCTCACTTTTTATTTTTGTGTGATTTTTTTTTTTTTTTTAATTCTATTAAATCCTATTAAGGTCATTATAAAATCTCTTACATTTAAGAGATACTGGTAAATGTTGACTGACTAACTTTAGGGGAAAGCTAGATAAAAATAGAGCAAATTTATCTGAAAGTGAACGAAAGTAAGCAGTGTTGTGCTGTAGGGTGGCGGTGGTGGTGAGCAGCGCAAACATGGAGCTGGACCTGGTTCTGCAGTGTGTGGAAAGAGCTCTGGTTCTGGACGACAGAGTCAGCCGCTTCACGGTGCAGCTGGCCGACTGGCCCGGAGACATGGCCAAACTCCTGGACCTGCTGGCCAGAGAGGACGTCAGGTGAGAAAACGACACCTGCAGTGTTTTAATGCTGTGATTTAATGACACAAAGCCAACTAAACCCTTACTGACATTCATGCATCATGCAGACGCTTTTATCTAAAGTGACTTGCATTGCAATCAAGCTGTACATGTCTATTAATATTAATATGACCCTGAACCACAAAACCAGTCTTAAGTAGCATGGATATATTTGTAGCAATAGCCCAAAATACACTGTATGAGTCAAAATTATTGATTTTTAATGCCAAAAATCATTAAGATATAAGTAAAGAAATATTTTGTACATTTTCCAACGTAAATATATCAAAGCTTAATTTTTGGTTAATACTGTGCATGGCTAAGAACTTCATTTGGACAACTTTAAAGGTGATTTTTCTCAATATTTAGATTTTTTTGTTGTTGTTGTTGCACCCTCAGATTGCAGATTTTCAAATAGTTGCATCTCAGCCAAATATTGTCCTATCCTAACAAACCATACATCAATGGATCACACTGCAAAAAATGCTTTTCTTACTTAGATTTCTTGTCTTGTTTCCAGCCAAAATATCTAAAAATTATTTTCTAAACAAGCAAAAATTATTATTGTCTTGTTTTCAGAAAAAAAGCAGTCAAAATTAAATGAGTTTTCTGCTTGAAACAAGATTATTTTGTTTACCCCATTGGCAGATTATTTTGCTTGTTTTAAGCAAAAAAATTTTTTCTGAAAACAAGACAATAATTTTTACTTGTCTAGAAAATCCTTCTTGATTTAAGATTTTTTTTATATATTTTGGCTGGAAACAAGACAAAAAATCTAAGTAAGAAAAATTCTTTGAAAAATTGCATTTTTTGCAGTGCATCAATTGTTTATTCAGCTTTCAGTTCCAGGGTAATTTTTATTTAATTAAAGTGTAATTAAAAATTACACTAAGCATAATGTTGGACCACACTAAAAATAATAAAGTTTTGTTTATAAAATTAATGTCTATGGAGAAGTGTCAAGACAATGTATAAACACACAATACCATTTAATAAATTGGGTAATTAAATTAAATTAAATTAAATTAAATTACAATGCAATGCAATGCAATAAAGGTTTCTTGTATACCATACCATTATATTTAAATTATTTTTGAAGGATTATGTGACACTTGAAGTCTGGATTTATGGTTGCTGAAAATGTAGCTTTGCCAGGAGTAAAATTATATTTTAAAATATATTCAAATAGACAAAATATGTATATAAAAAGATGATATTTCAAATAAAGTATCTACCAAATGCACATTGCAAAAAAGGCTTATCTTATGCAATATTTTTGTCTTGTTTCTAGTCAAAATATCAAAAGATTCTTAAATTAAGATGCATTTACTAGATAAGCAAAATCACACATTTTCCAGGGGGGAAAAAATGCATCTTAATTTAAGAATTTTTAGATATTTTGACTAGAAACAAGACAAAAAAAAAATACTAAGATAAGCCTTTTTTGCAGTGTGCGTTTGGTAGATGCTTTATTTGAAATATCACACTGCAAACAATGCTTTTCTAGCTTCTAGACAAAATGTCTAGAAAATCCTTCTTGATTTAGGAATTTTTAGATAAGTAAAAAATATTGTCTTGTTTTCCGAAGTTCAAATTAATTGAGTTTTTGCTTAAAACAAGCAAAATAATCTGCCAATGGGGTGAGCAAAATAATCTTATTTCAAGCAGAAAACTAGAGAATTTTTCTTACCCCATTGGCAGATTATTGCTTGTTTCAAGATAAAACTCACTTAATTCGAACTTCTTTTTTCTGAAAACAAGACAATAACTTGTACTTGTCTAGAAAATAATTATTTTTAAGAATTTTTAGATATTTTGGCTGGAAACAAGACAAAAAATCTTAGCTAGAAAAGCATTTTTTGCAGTGCATCTTTTATTTTAATATAATTTTTTTTTTGTCTAGAAACAAGATAGAAATGTGACCAAGGACGACGAAACCAGTCTTAAGTGTAAATTTTTCAAAAATGAGGTTTATATATATTCTGAAAGTTGAATAAATAAGCTTTCAATAGATGTATGGTTTGTTGAGATCGGACAATATTTGGCTGAGATACAGCTATTTGAAATCTGCAATCTGAGGGTGCAAAAAAATAAAAATACTGAGAAAATTGCCTTTAAAGTTGTCCAAATGAAGTTCTTAGCAATGCATATTACGTATCAAAAATTAAGTTTTTATACATTTACAGTACGAAATTTACAAAATATCTTAATGGAACATGATCTTTACTTAATATCCTAATGATTTTTGGCAAAAAAAATTTTTTGATAATTTTGACCCATACCATGTATTTTTGGCTATTGCTAGAAATATTTCCCAGCGACTTAAGACTGGTTTTGTGGTCCAGGGTCACAAATACTAAGACAAGCATTTTTTGCAGTGCATCAATGTAAATACACTGTAAAAAATAAAAAACACAATTTGTTGAGTCGACTTAAAATAATGTGTTACCCTGCTGCATTAAAATTTTAAGTTCATTCAAGTTGAAATGTTAAGTTCTACTAAGTGACAACTTAGATTTTCGTGCTGACTAAACTAAAAAATTGTAAAACGTAACATTTTAAGTTAAACTTTTTTTGAGTTGATTGGACTTTTTATTTTTAAGGCAGCCGGGTAAGAAATTATTTTAAGTTGACTCAACAAATTGTTTTTTTCAGTGTATAAGCTACAGGTTCAATGCAATCACAGCTAAAGCACTGCCATCCTCTCTCTTTAAAAAAAAACTCTTTCTTTCTTTCTTTCTTAGGTTGCTGGATGTTTGTCACAGACGGTACAGTGATAAAGCCGAGCTCTTCAAAGCACAGGTCAGAGGACATTTGATTTACACACTAGCAAACAAATAAAACATGTTCATTTAATTCTGTACCAGGTTATATAAAAGAGAGTCTTAATCATTTTTATCATCTGAATGCCTTTGAGCAGATCTGATGCAGTATTTTAGTAATTTTACTCCACTTCCAGAATACAAATTTCCTGATAATTTACTCACCCCCATGCCATCATATCTTTCTTTCTTCAGTCACAAGGAAGTAAGTTTTTTGAGGAGAACACTCCAGGATTTTTCTCCATATAGTGGACTTCAATGGTGCTCAACGGATTGAAGGTTAAAAATGCAGTTTCAATGCAGCTTCAAAGGACTCTAAACGATCCCAGCCGAGGAATAAGGGTCTTATCTAGTGAAACGATCTGTCATTTTCATAAAAAAATAATATTTATACACCTTTTACCCACAAAAAATCATTTAGAGTCCTTTGAAGCTGCATTTTAACCTTCAATCCGTTGAGCACCATTGAAGTCCACTATATGGAGAAAAATCCTGGAATGTTTTCCTCAAAAAACTTAATTTCTTTGCGACTGAAGAAAGAAAGACATGGACATCTTGGATGACATGGGGGTGAATAAATTATCAGGTATTTTTATTTTGCAAACGGAATAATCCTTTAACTCTCACATGATATGCAGCTAGTTAGTGTTTTTTTGACTGTTTATATTTTAACTGCTTTTATTTTATTTATTTATTTTAAATATTAGTTTTGTATATTATTTTTAATTATATTTTATATAAATCATATTTAATATTTTATTATTATTATATTTTATATTATGATATTTCATTGAAATTATATTTTAGTACGTGTTTTATTCATTTTAATTTTACTTCCATTTTTGTGAGAATGCAGTATTCACACTGCAAAAAATGCTTTTCTTACTTAGATTTTTTGCCTTGTTTCCAGCCAAAATATCTAAAAAATCTAAAATCAAGAAGGATTTTCTAGACAAGCAAAAATTATTGAGTGCAAATTTATTATTAAGTGAATTTTTGCTTGAAACAAGCAAAATAATCTGCCAATGGGGTAAGCAAAATAATCTTATTTCAAGCTGAAAACTGGATTATTTTTCTTACCCCATTGTCAGATTATTTTGCTTGTTTCAAGCAAAAAACTCTCTTAATTTTAACATATTTTTTTCTGAAAACAAGACAATAATTTTCACTGGTCTAGAAAACCCTTCTTGATTTAAGAATTTTTTAAATAATTTGGCTGGAAACAAGACTAAAATCAAAATAAGAATTTAGGCACACACACTTAAATTTTTATAAGTCATGGACGAAAACATTTTGTAATATGATTTTGATGTACATTTTCCATGGTAATGCAATGTCTAATTTAAAATGCTTTTCAAAGGATGCATTTTGAGATTTTAAGTTTGATATATAATTGATATGATTTCTAAAGCGTGGTTTTTGTGATAAAAGTCTGAACTCCTGTTATGAAGCAGATTATTTGAGATGCGCTCTTGTCATAAATTAATCTATTACTTTTCCTACATAATGTGTAACACAAAAAAATGATAAAATATCTATTTAAGAGTCTAAATATATAGTTTGTCATGATTAAATTAGGATTTATTTGTAAAATGCTGAAGTTAAGGGGTTAAAAATTATTTCTAGCTTTTCACGATCTGCAGTTTGGGAAATCCTGCTATCTATATTAAAATACTCTGGTATTATCATCATATACTGTACCTTCACTGCAAAAAATGCTTTTCTTATTTATATTTTTTTGTCTTGTTTCCAGCCAAAATATCTAAACATTCTTAAATCAAGAAGGATTTTCTAGACAAGCAAAGATTATTGTCATGTTTTCAGAAAAAGTAGTTAAAATGAAGTGCATTTTTGTTTAAAACAAGCAAAATAATCTGCCAATGGGGTAAGAAAAATAATCCAGTTTCCTGTTTGAAATAAGATTATTTTGCTTGTTTTAAACAAAAAATCACTTAATTTTAACTACTTTTTCTGAAAACAAGACACAAAAATTGACTTGTCTAGAAAATCCTTCTTGATTTAAGAATTTGTAGATATTTTGGCTGGAAACAAGACTAAAAATCTAAGTAAGAAAAGCTTTTTTGCAGTGTAAAGACAGGCAGGGCTTACACTTCATCTGTGAAAACACAATCAGACTGAGAATGAGGCATGAGTTGTTTGTGAAGTTGTTTGTCTGATGTGATTGTGTTCGCAGGTGGAGTGTGTCGTTGAAATGAGGGATAAAAGTCAGAACTCACAGCTGCGGCGGACGCTTTCGGACCGATATCCATCACTGCATTGGCTGGAGCGGTGATCAACACACACACACAATTTACACACAATACACACACAAACAAGTGTTTCTGTCATGTTTTTTTTAGCAAAATATCAAAACATCCTCAAAATCAAGACACATTTAGTTGAGAAGCAAAATGACTAAAGATACACTGCAAAAAATGCTTTTCCTACTTAGATTTTTAGTCTTGTTTCCAGCCAAAATAAAAATTCTAGGATTTTCAAGACAAGCAAAAAAGATTGCCTTGTTTTCAGAAAAAATATGTTAAAATTAAGTGAGTTTTTGCTTGAAACATTAAATTACAAAATAATCTGCCAATGGGGTAAGAAAAATAATCTTGTTTTCGGCTTGAAATAAGATTATTTTGCTTGTTTTAAGCAAAAACTCACTTAATTTTGACTTCTTTTTTCTGAAAACAAGACAATAATTTTTACCTGTCCTAAAACTTGTTCTTGATTTAAGAATTTTTAGATATTTTGCCTGGAAACAAGACAAAAATTCTAAGTAAGAAAAGCATTTTTCGCAGTGTATAAAGTCTTGTTTTTTGAAAATGTGTCAAAATGAAGTGAAAACAAATGAAAACATCTGCAAGTCTGAACAATACACTCGTTTTCCTTTGAATTGAGTTTATTTCTCATTCCCCACTAGCATACACTGCAAAAAATACTTTTCTTATTTAGATTTTGTCTTGTTTCCAGCCAAAATATCTAATTATCTAGACAAGTACAAATTAGTGTCTTGTTTTCAGAAAAAAATAAGTCAGTTTTTTAAAAAAAAGCAAAATAATCTAGCTTTCTGCTCTAAATAAGATTATCGGCAGATTATGTTGCTTGTTTTAAGCAAAAACTCACTTCATTTGGACTTTTTTTTCTGAAAACAAGACAGATATTTTAAAAATAATTATAAAAATAATAATAGTAAAAATAATTGTCTTGTTTTCAGAAAAAAGAAGTTAAAATTAAGAGTTTTTGCTTGAAACAAGCAAAATATTCTAGTTTTCTGCTTGAAATAAGATTATTTTGCTTGTTTTAAGCAAAAACTCTTCATTTTAACTTCTTTTTCTGAAAACAAGACAATTATTTTTAGTAGTCTAGAAAACCCTTCTTGATTTAAGAATTTTTAGATATTTTGGCTGAAAACAAGACAAAAAAATCTAAGTAAGAAAAACATTTTTTCCAATGTATAAACTCACTTTTGATGATCTTCAGAACACAAGACTGAAAACGCACTGCACAAAATGCTTTTCTTACTTAGATTTTTAGTCTTGTTTCCAGCCAAAATAACAAATTTTCTAGAGAAGTCAAAATTATTGTCTTGTTTTCAGAAAAAAAGAGCCACAATTAAGTGAGTTTTTGCTTAAAACAAGCTAAATAATCTGCCAATGGGGTAAGCAAAAAAAAAGCAGAAAACTAGATTATTTTTCTTACCCCATTGGCAGATTATTTTGTATTTTGTAATTTTATGTTTCAAGCAAAAACTCACTTAATTTTAACTTTTTTTTTTCTGAAAACAAGTCAATGATTTTTACTTGTCTAGAAAATGCTTCTTGATTTAAGAAGTTTTAGATAATTTGGCTGAAAAACAAGAAAAAAATCTAAGTAAGAAAGGCATTTTTTTGCAGTGCAAGTATCTTGTTGATTTCAGAATGATATTTCTACTGGAAAACAAGACAAAAACATGCAAATCATTTTTTCTGACATTGTTTAGTCAAAACACACAGATAGAGAGATTAGAAGAAAAGACAATGTCATAAATACTCTTAGTGTCACTGATGTCAGACGAAACTTAATAAATGTACAGACTGCAAAAGATTCAAACATATTCAGTTGCACCATTAAATATCTCAGTCATTCCAGAATTAAATGGTTAATTATTATTGGATGATTATTTGAGGTGTTTTTGTGCTGTATATAACTTTATTTATTAAACTAAATGAGCGTGTGCTGTTAAATCTAGCTGTTTTGATGTCTGTTGTATTTGGCTTATGAATATAAAGGCTCATCCTGTATATAATCACACTCTGACTGCTGTGTTTTGTTGAGATCATACGGTTAGATATTATAGTGTCTACAGACCTGAGATGAGTTCAGTAAAAGAGTTTGGATGACTTCCTCTTGACAGAGCAGTGAGCAGTGATTAGAGCTCAAATCTTTTAAGGCTATTAGCTGAGGACACCTTGAGCGAAGCACAGAGTTATGACGACAGAAACCTCCATTCAGACTACAGCTGTCGATTTAACATGTTCATTTTGTGCGATTACAAATAATGCATTAAAATTATTACAGCATTCAACACACCCTTCGGTCATCTTACATTCAAAAAATGCTTTTCTTACTTAGATTTTTTGTCCTGTTTCCAGCCAAAATATCTAAAAAATCTTAAATCAAGGAGGATTTTCTAGACAAGTCTTGTTTTCAGGAAAAAAAAGTCAAAATTAAGTGAGTTTTTGCTTAAAACAAGCAAAATAATCTGCCAATGGGGTAAGCAAAGTAATCTTATTTCAAAATGAAAGAGAGATTATTTTTCTTACCCCATTGGCAGATCATTTTGCTTGTTTCAAGCAAAATGTTTCTGAAAACAAGACAATAATTTTTACTTGTCTAGAAAATCCTTCTTGATTTAAGAATTTTTAGATATTTTAGCTCAAAACAAGACAACAAATCTAAGTAAGAAAAGCATTTTTTGCAGTGTGGAACCGCTCCGATTAATTCAATGGTTAGTTCAAGCGATTCAAAAGAGCCATTCATTTTCAAATTTCGCTTGTAATGACTTTTAAAAAGCAGCATGTATAGTGATGGGTGAAACTGAGCTTTTTGAAACTCAGAATCAGATTGCGTCACAAAATTATTCACTGTTTCGAAGCGCTCCAATAGGTTCATGAATCATTTGATTCAGATCACGTCAGGGATACTTCAAAACACGTACTGCAAATAATTTGATTTAGATCGGAACTTCGGAACGCGTATCGACAATTACTCGATTCATATTGGGATTTCAGAGGGGGATCATGAATCATATCATTTGATTCAGAGCGAGTTCGCGAATCATTTAGCGAATTGAAAGATTTGTAATACACATCAGGTATTAGGAGCAGGTTCGCAAATCTTTCGATTCAGATTGGGATTTCGGAGTGCCTATCATGGATCATTTGATTCAGGTCTTAGGAACAAGTTTGCGAATCCTTTGATTCAGATCAGGTATTAGGAGTGCGTTTGCAATTCTTTTGATTCAGAACGGGATTTTGGAGTGTGTTTTGCAAATCATTTGATTCGGGTCTTAGGAACGAGTTTGCAAATCATTTGATTCAGAATGGGTATTCGGAGTGGGTTCATGAATCTTTTGATTCAGACTGGGATTTTGGGTGCGTATTGCGAATCATTTGATTCGGGTATTAGGAGCAGGTTCGCAAATCTTTCGATTCAGATTGGGATTTCGGAGTGCCTATCACGAATCATTTGATTCGGGTCTTAGGAACAAGTTTGCGAATCCTTTGATTCAGATCAGGTATTAGGAGCGGGTTCGCGAATCATTTGATTCAGATCAGGATTTTGGAGTGTGTATTGTGAATCATTTGATTCGGGTCTTAGGAACGAGTTTGCAAATCATTTGATTCAGAATGGGTATTCGGAGTGGGTTCATGAATCTTTTGATTCAGATTGGGATTTTGGGTGCGTATTGCGAATCATTTGATTCGGGTATTAGGAGCAGGTTCGCAAATCTTTCGATTCAGATTGGGATTTCGGAGTGCCTATCACGAATCATTTGATTCGGGTCTTAGGAACAAGTTTGCGAATCCTTTGATTCAGATCAGGTATTAGGAGCGGGTTCGCGAATCATTTGATTCAGATCAGGATTTTGGAGTGTGTATTGTGAATCATTTGATTCGGGTCTTAGGAACGAGTTTGCAAATCATTTGATTCAGAATGGGTATTCGGAGTGGGTTCATGAATCTTTTGATTCAGACTGGGATTTTGGGTGCGTATTGCGAATCATTTGATTCGGGTATTAGGAGCAGGTTCGCAAATCTTTCGATTCAGATTGGGATTTCGGAGTGCCTATCACGAATCATTTGATTCGGGTCTTAGGAACAAGTTTGCGAATCCTTTGATTCAGATCAGGTATTAGGAGCGGGTTTGTGATTCTTTTGATTCAGATCGGGATTTCAGAGTGCGTATCACGAATCATTTGATTCGGGACTTAGGAATGAGTTCGCAAATCATTTGATTTAAATCAGAACTTCGGAACGCGTATCGACAATTACTCGATTTATCTGGGATTTCGGAGGGGGATCATGAATCATTTGATTCAGAGCGAGTTCGCGAATCATTTAGCGAATTGAAAGATTTGTAATACACACTCTCATGTTCCGATCTGAAATTATGGTTGGAGAATCATTACTCAGATTGGGACTTCGAAGCATAGATCGTGAATCATTTTAATTAGATTGAAAATTTGAAGCAGTTTCACAAATCTTTTGATTCAGATCAGGATTTTGGAGTGTGTATTGCAAATCATTTGATTCGGGTATTTGGAGCAGGTTTGCAAATCTTTTGATTAAGATCGGGATTTCTAAATGTGTAACACAAATCATTTGATTCCGGTCTTAGGAACGAGTTTGCACATCATTTGATTCAGAACGGGTATTCGGAGTGGGTTCATGAAACTTTTGATTCAGATTGGGATTTTGGGTGCATATTGCGAATCATTTGATTCGGGTATTTGGAGTGGGTTCACGAATCTTTTGATTCAGATGGGGTTTTGGAGTGCCTATCATGGATCATTTGATTCAGGTATTAGGAACAAGTTTGCGAATCCTTTGATTCAGATCAGGTATTAGGAGCGGGTTCGCGAATCATTTGATTCAGAACGGGTATTCGGAGTGGGTTCATGAAACTTTTGATTCAGATTGGGATTTTGGGTGCATATTGCGAATCATTTGATTCGGGTATTTGGAGTGGGTTCACGAATCTTTTGATTCAGATGGGGTTTTGGAGTGCCTATCATGGATCATTTGATTCAGGTATTAGGAACAAGTTTGCGAATCCTTTGATTCAGATCAGGTATTAGGAGCGGGTTCGCGAATCATTTGATTCAGATCGGGATTTTGGAGTGTGTATTGTGAATCATTTGATTTGGGTCTTAGGAACAGGCTGGTGAATCATTTGATTCAGATCAGGTATTAGGAGTGGGTTCGCAAATCTTTTAATTCACATCAGTATTTCGGAGTACGTATCACAAATCATTTGATTCGGGACTTAGGAACGAGTTGCAAATCGTTGCAGATCAGGTATTAAGAGCGGGTTTGTGAATCATTTGATTCAGAATGAGATTTTGAAGTGCGTATTACAAATCATTTGATTCAGGTTTTAGGAACGGGTTAGCGAATCATTTGATTCAGATCAGGTATTAAGAGCGGGTTCGCAAATCTTTTGATTCGGATCGGTATTTTGGAGTGCGTATCGTGAATCTTTTGATTTAGGTCTTAGGAACGAGTTCGCGAAATATTTGATTCAGATCAGGTATTCAGTGTGGGTTCGCAAATCATTTGATTCAGATTGGGTATTCGGAGCGGGTTCGCAAATTTTTTTTGTTTCAGATCGTGTATTTGGAGCGAATTATACATAAATACTTTATATATACAAGCAGCCGAGTCCTTAGCCATCTTCAAGAATCGACTAAAAACATCTCTTCAATCTTTATCTGACCCTCTAACTCTAGCACTCTCTATTCTATTTCTATTCTTAAGAAAACTAGCTTCTCTATTCTTTTTATATCTTCTATATTTGAATCTGTTTTCTTTTTACTTACTATACAACTAAACAAAACCTTGCTCTATTCTTTTTCTATTTTTCAGTTTTTTTTATTATATAATAAAAGAAAACTTGCTACATATATACTGCATTAAACTAATCTGAGACTTGTCATAGCACTTATCATTATATATATATATATATATATATTTATACCTGTATACAATTTAGATTATATATAAATATATTTTATATATAAATCTAAAATATTTTTCCTTAATATATACATGCATTTGTTTGTATTTATATATACATAATAAATATACACAGTACACAAATATATACTAAGCATAAACTTTTATTTTGGATGCGATTAATCGCTATTAATCGTTTGACAGCACTAATATATATATATATATATTTTTTTTTTTTTTTTTGGATGAATCAGTTGAATGTCTGTTCAACACCATTCTCATTTTAACACAAAAATGATATTTTGTGGGGGATTTCTTTAAAATTGATGTGTGATTAATTTGATTAATTAATCGACACATAATAGATCAAAATCTGAATCACTTGAGAGCCCTAATTCAAACAGCTGCTGACTACAAACTCATCCTGCAAAGAACAGATGTGACTCCCGTGAATGATTGCACATGGATGGTGTGTAAACTCTCTCTCTCTGCGGAATGTGTTTGAATTCAGCTTAAATGAAAA
Source organism: Cirrhinus molitorella (assembly GCA_033026305.1). Lineage (NCBI taxonomy): Eukaryota > Metazoa > Chordata > Actinopteri > Cypriniformes > Cyprinidae > Cirrhinus > Cirrhinus molitorella. The sequence goes on along the minus strand of CM065126.1, from coordinate 881,902 downwards.
ATCAGATTCATTCATCCGCAGATTTATCAATGTTGAGTTCCTGTCAAAGCATGAACTGCAAAAGAAGCTTCATATCTGTATTACAGTATTTTATGATGTGATTGTACTGACAGTTGACACAAAACAAAACGTTAAATGAGTGTTTATTTCCATTTTATTGCCACACTCAGCAGCGCTAAACACTGCGTCATCTTCATGTGTAAATCACATCATAATCACACACTCACTCCAGCAGAGAAACACAGAGGCTGGAGTCTGAATGCTGTAGACACTGCAGTTCTTCCTCAGGAATGTGTTTAAGTCCAACAATCTACTGTGCCAAAAATAACCGACTGCACTTACAGCAGTGTTTCTAAACCTGGAGCAGTCCAGAAACACTGTTAGAGGAATGCTCTGTGTTCACTGCATGTTCATCATCACAGAAAATCACCAGACTCCTGTTTCCAGCAGCACTAAATACAACTGTACACTTGTGTTTTTTGTTCGAGCTCATGAAGGCTTACTTTAAAATGTATTTGAGCTGTAAAGCATCTAAATCCCTGATGAAATCCCACGATTTCAAATTATTTATTATAATTTTAATATAATTTATTTTTCTAAAAAAATTAGCTATTTTTATAAAATATATAAATATTTATATATATTTAATTTCCCCCACATTATTGCAGCAAAATACACACTGTAAAAAAAAGTCAAAAATAAAACATGTGACCCTGGAGCACAAAACCAGTCTTAAGTCGCTGGGGTATAGTTGTAGCAATAGCCAAAAATACCTTGTATAGTTCAAAATTATCAAAAAAAAAGTATGCCAAAAATCATTAGGATATGAAGCAAAGATCATGTTCCATTAAGATATTTTCTAAATTTCGTACCATAAATGTATCAAAACTTAATTTTTGATTAGTAATATGCATTGCTAAGAACTTCATTTGCACAACTTTAAAGGTGATTTTCTCAATATTTAGATTTTTTTGCACCCTCAGATTGCAGATTCGAAATAGTTGTATCTCGGCCAAATATTGTCCGATCTTAACAAACCATACATCAGTGGAAAGCTTATTTGTTCAAATTTCAGATGATGTATACATCTCAATTTTGAAAAATTGAAAAATTCAATGGTCCAGGGTCACATATTATTAAAGTACCTTTTATGAAACAATACAGAAAAACTTTAGTTTTATATATAATGCATTAGAAAAGTATTATTAATGCATTAATTATGCCTTGTAATGCACTGTATGATTCTATTAATTACAGTTCACAGTTATAATACATTAAAAACATCTACTGTTACACCTTTAGAAAGAATAATGCATTAAAGCGTGACAAACAACCAATTACAATTATATATAATGCATTACAATGTACATTGTTAATATCTTTATAATGCATTATGCATAAAGGCTTTGAGTTTTGCCAAAAACTATTTCAGTTTTTCAACTTCAAAATTTCATGTTTAATTCAACGTGTTTCTTTTTTGTTGAATTATTTGTGAAATTTACTAGCGATATTTCAAAGTAAATCCAAACCTTTTTTTCTTCAGTGAACCTGAATGAATATTATAACGTACACATTGTAGTCTGTTATTGAAAACTGTAGTTAGTAATGTAATCTACTCATTTTAGTTGCTTTTGACCTAACTTGTTTTAAACTTGCCATTCAATCAATCAATAACACATTTCATAAATAGTTTTTTCCCTGAAATTCAGAAGCATGGATCACTTACACGACAATTCGATATTGTGAATATAGTCACATCTAAATGCTATGACAGACAGTAGGATGTTTAGAAATGGAAATTTAAAAGAGAAAAAAAGAACAATTAGGGAGAATCAATAAATTCTGCTATTGTATGAATAATATGTAATCATGTAATCCATAAAAAGTAACTGTAATCTGATTATGTGCATTATATGTGATATACTCTAATTACAAGTGCTTAATTTTTTTTTACATGATTACAGCTTATATTGAGGGCTCTCTGAATATTCTGTTGTACAGTGGGAAGTTTAGTGGACTTCATCATGGGACTAGAGCTTTAGACGGATAAAATTCTAGTTATTCATAACCCATTAATGTCTGTCTCTGAGCACACTGTGTGAAATTTACCATCTTTACTTGATTTAACTGGCCATTTCAGGAGGTGAGACATTAGATATTTATACCAGTCAAGGTTAGTGAGTGATTGCATGTATATGAGTGTTTATCCTCCACTGAGGTGTGAGTTGAAGTGATTTTCTGTGGTGATGTCACTAATGCTGCTGATGGAGCTTAAGATCATGTAAACAAGGCCTCGGATGTGGCATTTAGCCTTCAGCGTACGGCTCTTCCAGAAACAGTGAGGTGGATGTGACTGTTCAAATATAACCTGCTGCTTGATCTATCCTCTGGAATATAAAGATCAGTGTCCTGCTGGGAAATGAGCTTTCTGTCACTGGCGTTTGGATCGGCCGTCGGGCTTGTATTTGAGCAGAAGACCCAGAGACGCGAAACCGAACAGGAACGTCTGAGCGAACCACAGCAGGCGTGTGGATGTGCTGTCGATGCCTTTGTCGCTGCAGACACAAACACAAACACTGATCAACACACGCCTGCATTTGATTAGACAGAAATTTGTGTTTTCAAACTCTAGTTCAGCCAAAAATTTAAATATGCTGAAAATGTGCTGTTTGTTTGCTCATCAGATTTGTAGAAATGTGTCATTTCATCACTGTCTCAGCAACGGATCCTCTGTAGTGAATGGGTGCCGTCAGAATGAGTGTCCAAACGGCTGATAAAAACATCATCCACAAGTAAACCACACAAAAACGTCTTGATGGATTTGTTTCAGCTTTTGTCTTCTCAAGATGTTAACTGATGGACTGCAGTGGTGTGGATTACTTGTGGATTATTGTGATGTTTTTATCAGCTGTTTGGACTCTCATTCTGACGGCACCCATTCACTCCAGAGGATCCATTGGTGAGACAGTGATGGAATGACACATTTCTACAAAACTGATGAAGAAACAAACTCATCTACATCTTGGATGATCTGAAACTGAGTACATCTGAGTGAATGGGTGCCATCAGAATGAGAGTCCAAACAGCTGATAGAAACATCATCCACAAGTAAACCACACAAAAACGTCTTGATGGATTGTTTCAGCTTTTGTCTTCTCAAGATTATTGTGATGTTTTTATCAGCCGTTTGGACTCTCATTCTGACGGCACCCATTCACTGCAGAGGATCCATAGCTGAGACAGTGACAATACAGTGAGTTTATGATTAAAACAAGCACAAATATCTTTAGATGGGCTCAGAAAATCAACTTAATTCACAAACACAAACACTGAACAACACACTCCTGCATTTGATTAGTCAGAAACAGTTTGTTTGCTCATCAGATTTGTAGAAATGTGTCATTCCATCACTGTCTCACAATAATCCACACCACTCCAGTCCATCAGTTAACATCTTGAGAAGACAAAAGCTGAAACAAATCCATCATTAAGATGTTTTTGACTAAAATACAAGTCCGTAATCCATAATAACGCTTCCTCCAATGACAAAGTGGTCTGATCTGAATCAGGAAAGAAATCTGCACAGATCAAGCACCGTTTACAAGACAAAACAGCTCTAAAATTGCCCACATTTGTCGTCTCAAGATGTTAACTGATGGACTGGAGTGGTGTGGATTACTTGTAGATTATTGTGATGTTTTTATCAGCTGTTTGGACTCTCATTCTGACGGCACCCATTCACTACAGAAGATCCATTGGTGAGACACTGATGGAATGACACATTTCTACAAAACTGATGAAGAAACGAACTCATCTACATCTCAGGTGGCACTATTCCTTTAATCTTCCCAGGGTTTTCACTCGAAGCCAAATGTCAAATTCACTGACTTTTCCCTGACTTTCACTGATTAAAAAGCTGAATTTCCATGACATTTAATGAACGGATCCATCCATTTGCAAGCTTTTTTTACAGATGTTTTTAGTATAAAACACACATACAATTTAATTTTTTTTGCTTTTACCTGTTAAATTTTTCTGTAGTATTTCTACAGAAATTATTTTATGGTTTGTATGCTTTCAGAACCATAACCTAACTATAACAATAGTCAAAATGCACAAAACAAAAACAAATAAATAAAATAAAACAAAATGCGGTATAAAAATTTTTTGAAAAAAGGAAACAAAAAACAACAAACAAAAATCCCTGATATTATATAAAATAAACATAAAATTCCCTGACTGTCAATGTCTGGAATAGACCTTTTAAAATTCCATGATATTCCAGAAATTGCATGACCAGTGTAAACCCTGTCTTCCTCAGTATATCATTCAGTGTTTGTATGAACAATATCCACATTTCTGATGGTCTGTACTGCCACCATGTGTTTGAAAAGATGAAACACACTGACAATGTAAACTATCATAAAAACACAAAGGTGTCTTACCTGCAGATCTTCATTGCAAAAAGAGCCTCGCAGAAATGAATGGGCCACAACAGAAACCATCTGAAACACAGAGAGACGTATCAAACATCATCAGCGTCAGCTCTGAACTCAGCGTATGAATGACTTTGTTCACTCACCCATAATACAGCAAAGCATAATGATAGTCCACGAAATGCTTGGCCACAGCGCCGAGGGGACCCAGACTGCCATACGGGACGTCCTGAGGCCAAAACACCATCCACTAAAACCCAATGAGAACGACAGTGGGTACGTGGGTTCTAGTGGGTAACTTAGTTGACAATGGTTTTTGGACACAAATAAAACACTCCACTCAAAGCCAAATGTCAAATTCCCTGAATTTTCCCTGACTTTCACTGATTAAAAAGCTGAATTTCCATGACTTATAATGAACAAATCCATCCATTTGCAGGCTTTATTCACTTGTTTACAGACCTTTTTACAAAAAGTACAAAACTATGGAAGCCCGTTTCTGCCACTAAATAAAAAAAAGATAAAGATAAATCTTGCAATTCTGTCTTTTTCACACAATTGTGAGTTTATAATCATGCAATTCTGACTTTATAACTCACAATTGAGATGTTTTATCTTACAATTCAGACTTTTTTCTCACAATTGTGAGTTTATATCTTGCAATTCTGACTTTATAACTCGCAATTGTGACTTTTTATCTAACAATTATGACTTTTTTTTCTTGCAATTGCAAGTTTTTATCTTACAATTCTCACTTTATTTCTAAAAATGTGTAGGTTATAACTTACAATTTTTAGAAAAAAAGTCAGAATTGCAAGTTTATATCACGCAATTGTGAGAAAATAAGTCAGAAATGTGAGATAAGTCGCTATAACCTTTTTTTATTTTTATTTAGTGGCGGAAAGTGGCTTTTTCTGTACTATTTCTACAGAAATTAATTTATGTTTTTTTATGATTTCAGGGGTTAAACACTCTGAAGGATTTTCTGTTTGTAATCAAGTTCATCATTCAGTCTTTCTTTATTTCTTCACATTTAGTTTTTGCTTGTCTATCATCTACTTTTCACACCCAGTCTTTGAGGTGGTCATTTTGTAGCCAAAGCTCTTGAAAAGTACATTTTCCTGGTGTTTGCCTTAGTTATTAGCTACAGCCTGGTGACTGCATTTGACTGCAGTGATTGACAGATGAAGGGAATAAAATGGCACTTAAAAAAATTTTATAAATGGAAACTAAAATTTAAAGCAACAAACAAAAATCCCTGATATTCCATGACTTAGACCAAAGAAATATTAAATTCCCTGACTTTCAATGACTGGAATAAAATACCATGATATTCCTGTGGGAACCCTGAAACAAGTTATATCAAAATAAACACTTATTATTTTTGAAGCGCACACCCGAATGTCTTGATAACCTAATCTATCTAAAGACAAAACTATGAAAGTAATTTATATTTGAGGTCTTTTCATGCTTAAATGTAGGGATGTAACGATAACCGGTTTGACGATAAATCATGATAAAATTCTCCACGGTTAGTATTACCGTTTCATCTTTAAATTATCATTAAAACCGTGTTTGATTACCACGATTTGAACAACTTATGATAAATATATTCTGTCCAGTGTAAAGCAGAGTTTAAATAACAGTCTCATGTGCGCAGAGCACGCAGAGTAGTTTCGTTTTGAATGAAATCATGACGGAAAGATTGGAGGTTTTAAAAGGGTGCTGAGGGAATATACAAATGAATATAGAAGTGAATGAATTATATGAATATACCTTTAATGGTTCTGACTGTCTTCAGAAAAGATTCGATGGCATTGTGTTTTGATCTTCATTCCATGTAATGCCTAATCAAGTTGTGTTCTTAATCGTAATGCTTTGTCCACGGAGTTTACAGAAACAGTTGTAACTTTGCTGTTCCACAAGTGCCGCCTAGTGGCAGAGAGTGGATTTACATTGACTTACAATTATGTTCAGCCTGTTTGTAGTTTGTCTAGCTAAAACGGACCAAATTTTCATGCATTGCTGTCATTTGACCTTTTGACTAAAAACAAGGATTCTACAAATTTAAACAATTCACATAATAGGCTACATCTAGAATTATTTTGATAAAACACATATAACCATTTATTGATTTGACAACCATTTTCTTTATTTAAAGGCTAAAATGTGGTTTACCATTTTATAAAACTTTTTTAAAGCTTTATTTGAACATTTCAAACATGTTATTAGATAAGTGTTGAAGAGAACTGTTGTCAGTCATGTTATAATATAAAATCTTATTGGTAATGTTATTGTTTTAGAGTTTGTGCAAACAGAAGTCATTTTATATGTTGTTTGTTGATTTTAAATATAAAACTTGGTGAAACAATTTGTGTAAGTACTTTTTAAACATTTCCAGCACATTTTAACAATACCGTGATAATACTGATAACCGTGATCATTTTTGTCACTATAATCGTGATAAGAAAATTTCATACCGTTACATCCCTACTTAAATGCAGAGTAGAATGAGCAACTTTATAAAATCGGACAGGGTTTTATGTAATATGAACATCATTTTTTAACAAAAGATATGACTTTTTCAACATATAGTAGTGTGATTGGGAAAACTATAATTGTGTACTAGAAAATTAAGCATCAGGGCTTTATACTGATGAAAATATATGTGACCCTGGAGCACAAAACCAATCATAAGTCAATGGAGTTTATTTGTAGCAATAGCCAAAATACACTGTATGGGTGAAAATTATTGATTTTTCTTTTATGCCAAAAATCATTAGGATATTAAGTAAAGATCTTGTTCCATGAAGATATTTTGTAAATTTCTTATTGTAAAGGTATCAATTTATATATATATATATATATATATATATATATATATATATATATATATATAGTAATAAGTCATATGCATTGCTAGAACTTAATTTGGACAACTTTAAAGGCAATTTTCTCAATATTTTTTATTTTTTAAATAGCTGTATCTCGGCCAAATATTGTCCTATCATAACAAACCATACATCAATTAAAAGTGTATTTATTCAGCTTTCAGATTATGTATAAATCTCAATTTCCAAAAATGGACTGGTTTTGTGGTCCAGGGTCACATATGTGAAAATTAAGTTTTGAGATATTTATGGTAGGAAATTTACAAAATATCCTAATGGAACATGATCTTTATTTAATATCGAATGATTTTTGGCATAAAAGAAAATCTATAATTTTGACCCATTCTATGTATTTTTAGCCATTGCTACAAATATACCCCAGCAATTTATGACTGGTTTTGTGGTCCAGGGTCACATATACTTCACAGACATGAGATGTACCCACAATTATAGAATGACCCTCATAATAAATACAGTACAAACATGAATATTAAGATCACATATGATACAATAATAATTTAAAACATATATTAAAATGTATATATGATACAATAAAAATGATAACACATTTAAAATGTGTATATGCAGTGATGTGAAAGTTGTAAAGGTTGTAATAATGACAGCGGACTTTGTTCAGTTCACTGAGGTAAAGTTCACTCTAATAAGAGTTTCCTCTTCATCATCATGAGTTTGCATATTTTTTAGCACAGAAAATCAGCCATTTCATTTAATTCAAAAGACTTAACAGTTTTTCTGACAGTCATATCAAACATTATTATGGAAAGTCATGGAGTTTTTGAAATTCTCCTCAGGCGCTTCATCATTGACTGAATAACGTTAGTTCATTAAAGTTTCATCTTACCGTCAAAAAAGCCACATAAACCGTCACGACCACCATCCAGAACAGACTGGTTCTCCTGAAATACGAGTTATTGTCACTTTTGGCCATGATGAGTAATCAATTACTAAATAACTGACTAAACTATTGTAAGACTAGCCTTCTCTCAGTCAGTCCGTCAGTACTGATATGAATCTGCACAGGAAGTGACAGTGACAGACTAAAAGTCCCTCTTTTAAGAGATTTTACAAAAAACTTTGACGCTATAATATATATATATATATATATATATATATATATATATATGGGGGGTGGGTGTGGGGGGGGGGTAATTTAACTTACTCGTTGTACACAAGGCAATAATCAGCTAAATGAATTACTTTTCATTTACTACGCAAATAACTTTATTTGAATGGTTCACTATGTCTTGACACAGATTTGATACTTTATTTGAACGTTTCCTTCATATAACATGACACTGAGTTTGAAAAGAAATGCATAGAGATGTCGGTTAATTCGGTTCTTTGAACCCAGAGCCGAAAAGAACCGGTTCGCGGAAATGAATCGCACTTTGCGTCACTATACAACGTCGTTCCAGTTGGATGAGTTCAGGAAAAAAAGCAAGGCAATATCACACAAGAGTGTACAATTTTGTGGGGAGGCTAGGGACACGTTCCTACCAATTGCAATAGCAGCAATCATATTATTCCTATCCAACCGAGTTCCTATTGAGCTGTCACCAACTGAACTGCAGTGATCAAACTATTTTGATTCTATTACGATCAAATGAATTTTTTAAATCGGGACTTGTATCGGGACTTGGCGCGTGTATCAAGAACCTCTCAATTCGCTAAATGATTCGCGAACCCGTTTCGAAGTTCCGATCTGAATCAAATGATTCACAAACCCGCTCCGAAGTTCCGATCTGAATCAAATGAATCGCGAAACCACTCCGGAGTTCCGATCTGAATCAAATAAATCATGAACAACTCTGAATTTCCGATCCGAATCAAATGAATCGCGAAGCCACTCCGAAGTTCCGATCCGAATCAAATGATTCACAGACAAACCCGCTCCGAAGTTCCGATCTGAATGAAATGGTTCGCAAACCCACGCCGATGTTCCGATCTAAATCAAATGAATCGCGAACCCGCTCTGAAGTTCCGATCTGAATCAAATGATTCACAAACCCGCTCCGAAGTTCCGATCTGAATCAAATGAATCGCGAAACCACTCCGGAGTTCCGATCTGAATCAAATAAATCATGAACAACTCTGAATTTCCGATCCGAATCAAATGAATCGCGAAGCCACTCCGAAGTTCCGATCCGAATCAAATGATTCACAGACAAACCCGCTCCGAAGCTCCGATCTGAATGAAATGGTTCGCAAACCCACGCCGATGTTCCGATCTGAATCAAATGAATCACGAACCCGCTCCGAACTTCCGATCTGAATCAAATTACTGGCAAAGCCATTTCGAAGTTCCGATTTTAATCAAATCAGAAATCAGCTTCATTGCCAAATATGCTTGCACATATAAGGAATTTGTTTTTGTGTCATTAGCTTCCAGTACACAGAGACAACAACAACAACACACAGACAATAAAAAAATAGGATGAGAATAAAAAAAACACATATGTAAAAATATATAGACAAAATATATATAGTAAAATAAATTGAGAAATAAAGTGGTATGTAGTTGTGCTAAATGATAGAATGGAAACAGATGCAGGGATGTATAGGTGTAACAAATGATTCACAAACCTGCTCCGATTCGCGATACACGATCCGATTAGAGGGGCGTTTCAAAATAGTGAATCATTTCGAAATGATTCGACTTTTGAAAAGCTCCGCTATACCCATCACTATACCTACTTTTTAAAATCATTACAAGCAATGTCATATTTCGAAAATGAATGGCTCTTTTGATCTGGTTTTTGCTAGTGAATCGCTTGAAGTGAATGATCAAGGTCACGAGTTTGAATCAATCGGAGCAGTTCAAGCGTAAATGACTCATTCAATTGATTCGGTTCCTCCGCTTTTTGCGTCTTCAGCCATGTTTACATGACACTGTCAGCACTACTACTGACTTAGCCTGCTAATTTTATGACATAACTTAAGTACGTGAAAAAGTGCCTTAAAGTATGTACTCAGCAGTGGAAGAGTAGGCACGCTTTATCAATGTTGAGTTCCTGTCAAAGTCTGAACTACAAAAAAAGCTTCATATCTGTATTGTACACTGAATGACAGATGACACAAAACAAACATGTCAAACCAGTCAGTTTATTTCCATTTCATTCACACACTCAACAGAGCTAAACATGTGCAAATCATGTCGTAATCACACACACACACACACACACACACACACACACACACACACACTCCAGCAGTGAAACACAGAGGCTGGAGTCTGAATGCTGTAGACACTGCAGTTCTTCCTCAAGAATGTGTTTGAGTCCAACAATCTACTGTGCCAAAAATAACCAACCGCAATTACAGCAGTGTTTCTAAACCTGGAGCAGTCCAGAAACACTGTTAGAGGAATGTTCTGTTCACTCCATTTTCAGCTCCAGCAACATCACAGAAAATCACCACAGAAAATCAGCAAAACAACTTCAAAGTTAAAAACAAAAGTAGCTTTTTATAAAACCACACAGTAACACTTTACCTTAAAGCTTTTCACATAATGCATTGTAAAAGTATTATTTATGCTTTAAATCATTAATTGTCTTGTTATGCACTGTATAATGCATTGTAATATCGATATGAATAATTGTAACCACATTTTAAAAGTAATGCATTACAATTTTGTGTTACTCCCTAAAAAAGTAACTATTAATTAACTATTAAGTAATTACTTTGTTACTTTTTAATGGAAATTAATGTGTAATCACGTTACTTTTTAAATCTGGGCAGCGCTTGCTTCTTTGCATTTAATATAAAAAGTTTAATTTTTAGCAAATATAAAAGCCCTTTCACACCAAAAAAGCCTCAAAACCGAAAATTCTGAATGCATTTGGACGAAAATTAAAACTGTAAATGCTTTTTAATAATTAATTATTATTTTAATAAAAAATCTCAAATATATATTTATTTTTATATATTTATATTTTTATATAAGACTTTATAATTTAACTCTTTACAATTTAAATTTTATTAAAATTTAATAATTTTAAATGATACTTAATTGAACTTTTACTGAAAGTTAAACAATAAAATTGGACAGAACATATATTAATATTAAATATCAATCTATTATTTGTATTCATTTATATGCAACATAATCAGATTTAACTGATTTTTTAATTATCCAAGTATGTAAAGTTGTAACTTTACCAGTAAATTACTAAATTAAAACAATTTTAGTGTACCAGAATAAATATTATAGCTTATATAGAGCGCTCTATTCTACTCTTTTCTACTTCATCATGGGACTAGAGCTTTAGACAGATGAATTTCTAATTATTCATAACCCATTAATGTCTGTCTCTGAGCACACTGTGTGAAATTTACCATCTTTACTTGATTTAACTGGCCATTTCAGGAGGTGAGACATTAGATATTTATACCAGTCAAGGTTAGTGAGTGATTGCATCTATATGAGTGTTTATTCTGCACTGAGGTGTGAGTTGAAGTGATTTTCTGTGGTGATGTCACTAATGCTGCTGATGGAGCTTAAGATCATGTAAACAAGGCCTCGGATGTGGCATTTAGCCTTCAGCGTACGGCTCTTCCAGAAACAGTGAGGTGGATGTGACTGTTCAAATATAACCTGCTGCTTGATCTATCCTCTGGAATATAAAGATCAGTGTCCTGCTGGGAAATGAGCTTTCTGTCACTGGCGTTTGGATCGGCCGTCGGGCTTGTATTTGAGCAGAAGACCCAGAGACGCGAAACCGAACAGGAACGTCTGAGCGAACCACAGCAGGCGTGTGGATGTGCTGTCGATGCCTTTGTCGCTGCAGACACAAACACAAACACTGATCAACACACGCCTGCATTTGATTAGACAGAAATTTGTGTTTTCAAACTCTAGTTCAGCCAAAAATTTAAATATGCTGAAAATGTGCTGTTTGTTTGCTCATCAGATTTGTAGAAATGTGTCATTTCATCACTGTCTCAGCAACGGATCCTCTGTAGCGAATGGGTGCCGTCAGAATGAGTGTCCAAACGGCTGATAAAAACAATAATCCACAAGTGTGATGTTTTTACCAGCTGTTTGGACTCTCATTCCGACGGCACCCATTCACTGGAGAGGATCCATTGCAGAGACAGTGACAATACAGTGAGTTTATGATTAAAACAAGTACAAATATCTTTAGAACTTTTAGAACTCTTTTAGAATCTTTAAAACAAGTTTCCTTTCCTCATTGACATTTGTTCTTGTTTTAATCATGAATTCACTTCATTTTGATACATTTCTGATTCAGACCACACCACTTTTTAACTGGAGGAAGCATTTTTATGGATTATGGCCTCGAGTTTGAGTTAAAAACATCTTAATGATGGATTTGTTTCAGCTTTTGTCTTCTCCAAATGCTAACTGATGGACTGGAGTGGTGTGGATTACTGTGATGTTTTTATCAGCCGTTTAGACTCTCATTCTGACGGCACCCATTCACTACAGAGGATCCATTGCTGAGACAATGACAATACAGCGAGTTTATAATTAAAACAAGTACATTTATCTTTAGATGGGCTCAGAAAATCAACATACTTCAACGGGAAAACAAGTTTCCTTTCCTCAATGACATTTGTTTTTGTTTTAATCATGAACTCACTTTATTTTGATACATTTCTGATTCAGACCACACCACTTTTTCACTGGAGGAAGCGTTATGGATTATGGACTCAATGTATTTTAGTTAAAAACATCTTAATGATGGATTTGTTTTCTCAAGATGTTAACTGATAGACTGGAGTGGTGTGGATTACTTGTGGATTATTGTGATGTTTTAATCAGCTGTTTGGACTCTCATTCTGACGGCACCCATTCACTGGAGAGGATCCATTGCAGAGACAGTGACAATACAGTAAGTTTATGATTAAAACAAGTACAAATATCTTTAGATAGGCTCAGAAAATCAATGGGAAAACAAGTTTCCTTTCCTCACTGACATTTCTTCTTGTTTTAATCATGAATTCACTTCATTTTGAAACATTTCTGATTCAGACCACACCACTTTTTCACTGGAGGAAGCGTTATTATGGATTATAGACTTGTGTTTTAGTTAAAAAATGTCTTAATGATGGATTTGTTTCAGCTTTTGTCTTCTCCAGATGCTAACTGATGGACTGGAGTGGTGTGGATTATTGTGATGTTTTTATCAGATGTTTGGACTCTCATTCTGACGGCACCCATTCACCACAGAGGATCCTTTGGTGAGACAGTGATGGAATGACACGTTTCTACAAATCTAATGAAGAAACAAACTCATCTACATGTCTGATGGCCTGAGAATGAGCACATTTTCATTTTTGACTGAACTATTTCTTTAATCTTCCTCAGCAGTGAACATCATCCACATATCTGATGGTCTGTACTGCCTCCATGTGTTTGAAAAGATGAAACACACTGACAATGTAAACTTATCATAAAAACACAAAGTCTTACCTGCAGATCTTCATTGCAAAAAGAGCCTCGAACACATGGATGGCCCACGTCACAAACCATCTGAAACACAGCGGAGTATATCAAACATCATCAGCGTCAGCTCTGAACTCAGAGTCGTATAAATGACGGCGCTCACTTACCCATAATACAGCACTGGATAATGATAGTCCACCAAATATTTGGCCAGAGCACCGAGAGGACCCAGACTGCCATACGGGACGTCCTGAGGCCAAAACACTGTCCACTGAAAACCAACAAAAACAGAGTGAAAAGCACTCAGGACAGACATTTCTTTAGTTTCTAAAAAACAGATCTGTCACATTCACAGTCTGTGTCTTGCAGAAGACCAAATCATCTGTGATTAATCACGCTTTCAGCTGAGGATCAGATGATTTTGTAAGGCGTTAGTGTTTATTTGGAGGTTTATGTGGTTTTTCTGAGTCAGTCCAGCAGATCCCAGATCAGCGTGAAGCGGTGAAAATGATCACTCAGCTGTTCTGAGACTCACTATTATACTGACACACGTTCACACTCAATGGCCTCATTCATCAAACAACAACAGCAGAGTGATTTCTCTGAATTTGCGAGTTCTTCCAGCTTTTCATCAAATCCCCCGAATTTCATGTTTCTATATGTAGCCATTTATTTATTTGTATATTTTCCTGTTTTTTTTTCTTCATAACATAAAAATACATACATGAATAGGAAGATCACATTCATATGATACAGTAATGATGTATAACCAGTGTTGGGGAAAGTTACTTTTATGGAAAGTAATTACATTACAATATTGCGTTACTCCCTAAAAAAGTTACTTTTATGGAAGTAATGCATTACAATATTGCGTTACTCCCTAAAAAAGTTACTAATTACGTTATTTACTTTTATGGAAAGTAATTACATTACAGTATTGCGTTACTCCCTAAAAAAGTAATTAATTATGTTACTTAGTTACTTTTATGGAAAGTAATTACATTACAATATTGTGTTACTCCCTAAAAAAGTTCCATAAAAGTAAGTAATGCGTTACAATATTGCGTTACTCCCTAAAAAAGTAACTAATTACGTTTTTTACGTACTTTTTATGGAAAGTAATGCGTTACATTGCTTTTGTGTTACTTTTGAGTTACTTTTTAAATCTGGGCAGGGCTTGTTTGTTTTTAATATAAAAAAGTTTGATTCTTAGCAAATGTAAAAGCCCTTTCACACCAAAATGAAATGAAATGAAGTGAATAAGGCTAAGGCTGAAGGAAAAGTAAATTGACGTCTGTACAGTAGAACTGTAGGAAAAGAAAGAAACATTCTTCAGCAATGAGGAAAAAAAGCACAAATGTTAGTTAATATAAAGTAAGTTTTGCTTATTAGTACACTGCAAAAAATGCTTTTCTTACTTAGATTTTTAGTCCTGTTTCCAGCCAAAACAAGTCGAAATTAAGTGTGTTTTTGCTTGAAACAAGCAAAATAATCTCCTAATGGGGTAAGCAAAATAATCTAGTTTTCTGTTCACTTCATTGGCAGATTATTTTGCTTGTTCTAAGCAAAAACTCATTTAATTTTGACTAGTTTTTTTCTGAAAACAAAAAAGTAATTTTTACTTGTCTAGAAATTCCTTCTTGATGTAAGAGTGTTTTTTTTTTTTAACAAGACAAAAAATCTAAATAAGAAAAGTATTTTTGCAGTGTATGGTTGAATTGGATCAACAAAGGTCAGCAGCAAAGTCACTGGTTAATAAAATGGTATTAAATACATAAAGGAAACAAAAAGTAACTGGTGTTACTTTTTTTTTTAAAAAGTAACTCAGATATTTTCTTTTTAAATGAAAAAGTAATGCGGTACTTTACTAGTTACTTTAAAAAAAAGTCATATTTATCCCCAACACTGTATAAGACATATAAAAAGAGTGATGTGAGAGTTGTGAAGGTTGTAATAATAACAGCGGACTTTGTTCAGTTCATGAAGTAAAACACTGAGGTGAAGTTCACTCGAATAAGCGGATCGGTTACGAAACAGACTAGCTGTGTTTATTTACATGTTTTCATCACAGAAAATCGGTCATTTAATTGAATTCAGAAGTCAAAAAGCCATTCCGACAGTCATTTCAAACATTATTGTGGAAAGTTTCTGAAATTCTCCTCAGGCGCTGCTTCGTCGTGACTGAATAATTAATTTAAGTTTCATCTTACCGTGTAAAAACTCAGAGAAACCGTCACGACCACCATCCAGAACAGACTGGATCTCCTGAAATACGAGCAACCGTCACTTTTGGCCATGATGAGTAATCACTCACTATCTAAAAAAACTAAACTACTGTCAACTGCACTAGTTTTCTCTCAGCCTCTCGGCCAGTCACCATAGAGATCGCTCAGCACAGGAAGTGGCAGACCGAGATACAAAATAACAGTCACATATTTACACATCACAAAATAAAAGTCACGCATTAAAGTGATTAAAAAAAAACTTTAGCACGCTTTTTTTTATTTGTGTGTATGTATGGTCTACTTTTATCTTGTGTTATTGTATTTTCATATATAAATGTGACCTTCCTATTCATATAATATAATATAATAATAAAATATTATAATAAATACAAAACAAAATTTACCTAGGTTATATATATATATATATATATATATATATATATATATATATATATACACATATATATATACACACACACACACATTTACTATGGGCACCACTATAGTAATCAAATTTTAGGCATCAGAATTGTAGTGGAAGCCGTGGTAGCAGTAATAATAACTTTGAAGATGGCTTAAGAAAGCCTGACCAGAAAGTTTGAAAACGCTTTAAAAATTTGTTAAAAATGTAAAAAGTTGTAAAGGTTTGATGGTTTTCAGTCTGAAATCGATTGAAGTTTAAAGTACTTTTAAAGCTTAAAGCTTTAATGTTTTGAAGGCTAGTTAGACAGAGAGATACTGTGTTGTTAGCATGATTTGCATGATTTTAACATGTTGCTAGCATGATTAGTATGTTGCTAGCACTATTAGCTAGTTACTAGCATATTGCTAACATGATTAAAATGTTACTAGCATGATTAGCATGTTACCAGCGTGCTGTTAATATAATTAACATGTTGCTAGCATGTTGTTGGCATGATTAACATGTAGTTAGCATGTTTCTAGCATGAGTAGCAAGTTACTTACATTGCTGATTAACAAGTTACTAGCATTTTGCTAGCATGTTTGTAACATTATTAGCGTGTTACTAACATGTTGTTAGCATGGGTAGCATGTTACTAGCATGGTTCTAGCATGATTAGCAAGTTACTGTTATGTTGCTAGGAAGATTCTAACATGATTAACATAGTAGCATGATTTTAACATGATTAGCATGTTACTAGCATGTTGCTAACATGTTTCTATCATGATTAAGACATTACTAGCATGACTCTAACATGATTAGCAAGTTACTAGTATGTTGCTAACATGATTCTAACATGATTTACATGTTGCTAGCATTTTACTCTGTTAGCATGATTAACATGTTACTAAGATGTTAGCATGATTAGCAAGTTACTAGTATGTTGCTAGAAAGATTCTAACATGATTTTAGCATGATTAGCATGTTACTAAGATGTTAGCATGATTAGCAGGTTACTAGCATGCTGTTCGCATGATTAGCATGTTTCTAACATGATGAACAAGTTACTTGTTGGTTAGCATATTATTAACATGATTCTAACATGGTTCTAGCATAGTTAGCATGTTGCTAACATGATTAGCATGTAACTAAGATGTTAGCATGATTAACAAGTTACTAGCATGTTGGCAACATGATTCTAGCATGATTAGCACGTTACTAACATGCTTCTAACAATAACAAATTACTAAAATGTTGCTAGCATGATTCTAGTATGATAAGCATCAGTTACTAGCATGTTGGCAACATGATTCTAACATGATTAACATGTTACTAGCATGATTAGCATGTTGCTAGCATGATTAGCAAGTTAGTTTGAACGAGTTTAAATGGATTAGAAATAGTAGATAGAAGGGAAGCTTGATTGAGTTTCAAGGGCTTTCTCATGCCAAATAAATAAGTAAAAAATAATTTATATATATATATATATATATATATATATATATATATATATATATATATATATATATATATATATATTATAAACATTGAGTAGCATCTTCTAAATCACCACTTTTCTAAATGATAAACTGAATAAAACTGAAAAAATACAACAAAATGATCTGAATAAAACTAAACATACTGTTAAATAAAAACAGCATTGAATGTGCTGCTTTGAGTGTTGTGTGTTTAGTTAGAGCTGATATTTCACATTAGAGTCACATTAAAGGGCATCGTGAAACAGGGAAAAAGGCCAAGAGTGACAAGATCCATTTTTTTTATTACAAAAAGGTCTGTACATTTGCTGTGTCGGAAAACAGAAAAATCACACAATAATCCAACAGAAGAACCAGTGTTACTCTCACACAATCGCTCAAACGCTCTAAAACTAACTCAAAATATATCAAACAAACCAGCTCAGGGTACTTCTGAGCACATACAGTGAGGATCAACTCTAAATATTCAGCATTACAGCTTCAAAATGTGGCCACGTGTCAAGTTTAAAATGAGAGAAAAAGATGAAACAAGAAAATCATTCACTGTCCTAAAAACAATGTGATTTTGTGATGCAAGAACTGAAGATATAAAGGTGTGTGGCTTCAGAAACTGATCTGAAACACAATGAACGAGATGATGATTCAAAACACAGAGTTGCATTTATGTGCAACATATTAAGGCCAGCAAACCTCCTACAGCAGGACGATTTCAAGAAATCCTGATATGATTAGAAACAAATATTAGTTATGAAGCTCTAGAAGAGCCGTCGACTGAAGCCCTTTACAACACGCTGCAAAAAAGGCTTATCTTGGTGTTTTTCTCGTTTCTAGTCAAAATATCTACACATTCTTAAATTAAGATGCATTTACTACTCTGTAAAAAACAAAAAAACAATTTGTTGAGTCAACTTAAAATAACAAACAAAGCCCTGCTGCCTTAAAATTTTAACTTCAGTCAACTCAAATAAGTTTGTTCAAACTGAAATGTTACGTTTTACTAACTTAATAAAAACATAGTAAGTTAGGTCTATTAACTGTAATGATTTGATTTCAAACAACAAATAAATTACATCGATAAACTGAGCAAAGAACACAGTATTAGGGAGCTTTTTGAAGCTTCGAATCAGTAAACCACTGCGTCGCAAAATGATTACGTTTCAAAGTGCTCCAATCAGAACGTGAATCATTTGATTCCGAACGAAACTTTAAAGCCTGTGTCGTGAATCATTTGATTCAAATTGTGACTTCAAAGCACATATTCGAATCATTTGATTCAGAACAGGACTTCAAAGCGTGCATCATGAATCATTTGATTCAAAACATGACTTCAAAGCACGTATCAGGAATCATTTGATTCAGAACAGGACTTCAAAGTGCGTATTGTGAATCATTTGATTCAGAACGGGACTTCAAAGCGCATATCAGGAATCATTTGATTCAGAACGGGACTTCAAAGCGTGTATCATGAATCTTTTGATTCAAAACATGACTTCAAAGCACGTATCAGGAATCATTTGATTCAGAACAGTATGTCAAGGCATGTATCATGAATCATTTGATTCAAAACATGACTTCAAAGCACGTATCAGGAATCATTTGATTCAGAACAGCACTTCAAAATGCGTATCACGAATCATTTGATTCAGAACGGGACTTCAAAGCACGTATCAGGAATCATTTGATTCAGAACAGGACTTCAAAGCACTTATCGCGAATCATTTGATTCAAAACGTGACTTCAAAGCGTGCATCATGAATCATTTGATTCAAAACGTGACTTCAGAGTGCATATCATGAATCATTTGATTCAGAAAGGGACTTCAAAACATGTATTACATATAATTTAATTCAAAATGAATCATTTGAATCAAAACTGGACTTCAAAGGGTGTAATTGACAACTTAGATATTCAAGTTGACTAAACTAAAAAATTGTTTGTTAAACTTAAAAGCTGTGTTTGTTACTCGGCTGCCTTAAAAATTTAAGTTGATTCAACTCAAATATCTAAGCTGTCACATTTCAGGTTGAATCAATTTTTTTTTCAAGATGACTGAACTTTGACTGAATTGTTTTTTACAATGTACATAAGCAAAATGACATAAGTTTCTCAGACTTATTTTAAGCAAAATGCACTTAATTTAGTTTTTTTCCACCCTGGAAACAAGTAAAATTAAATCAAGAGTATTGCACTTATCCCACTGGTAGATAATTTGACTTATTTTAAGCAAACTGCACTTAATTTTTTTCCCCTGGAAACAAGACTAAATATCTTATGTCATTTTGCTTATCTAGTAAATGCATCTTAAGAATTTTTGGCTAGAAATGAGACAAAACAGTAAGATAATGCTTTTTTTTTTTTTTTTGCAGTGCATGCCAGCAGACAGAAGAAAGACTGCCGACTCTTGACGTAGTGTTGATTCACAATATACTCTATAATCAACATCAATATGACATTCTCTGCTTACAGTTTGATTGACTTCAGCCAAAACTGAAAATCTGTTGAGATTGTGCTCATCCCTCAGGGAATCCAAGAAATAGAGTTTGTTTCTTCATCAGATTAGTAGAAATGTGTCATTCCATCACTGTCCCACTTTAGTGAATGGGTGCCGTCAGAATGAGAGTTGATAAAAACGTCACGATAATCCACAAGTAATCCACACCACTCCAGTCCATCAGTTTACATCTTACGAAGACAAAAGATGAAACAAATCTATCATTAAGATGTTTTTAACTCAAATACAGTCTGTAATCCAACATAATGCTTCCTCCAGTGAAAAAGTGGACTGAATCAGGAGAGAAATCTGCACATATCAAGCACTGTTTACAAGCCAAAACAACTAAATTTTAAGATTTGTCTTCACAAGATGTTAACTGATGGACTGGAGTGGTGTGGATCACTTGTGATGTTTTTATCAGCTGTTTGGACTCTCATTCTGACGGCACCCATTCACTGCAGATGATCCATTGGTGAAACAGTGATGGCATTACACAATTCTACAAATCTGATGAAGAAACAAACTCATCTACATCTTGGATGAGCTGAAAGTAAGCACATCTGAGTGAATGGGTGCCGTCAGAATGAAAGTCCAAACGGCTGATAAAAACATCACAGTAATCCACACCACTCCAGTCCATCAGTTAACAACTCGAGAAGACAAAAGCTGAATAATACATCAAGACGTTTTTAACTCAAATACTTTAAGTCCGTAATCCAAAATAACACTTTGTCCAGTAAAAAATTGGTCTGGGCTAAATCAGGAGAACAATTTGCACAGATTAAGCAGTTTAAAAGCCAAAACAGCTTTGAAATTGAACACTTATGTCTTCTCAAGATGTTAACTGATGGACTGGAGTGGTGTGGTTTACTTGTGACATTTTTATCAACTCTCATTCTGACGGCACCCATTGACTACAATGGGACAGTGATGGAACGACACATTTCTACAAACTCATCTACATCTGGGATGACCTGAGGATGAGCACATTTACAGCACATTTTCATTTTGACCAAACTATTCCTTTAAATAATCTCAGTTTGAGGCGTTTCTCAGCGTTCGTAGGCATCTGCGTGTCATGGACGAGTTTAAAAGTTAGAATGCATTCAGAAATGCATTCAGAAAAAAGAAACGGATAAACAGCATTTCAAACGTCTTTCTCCCTCTTTCAAGAGGCATTTTGGCACAATCATGTTGCAAAAGCGAGAGAAAGAGCTTTGTAGTTCTCATCTTAACACTGTGTAGAAATCAATATAATATGTTTATATTACATTAATTTACAGGGTGAGTCAAAAATCGGATTTCATAAGCAAAACAAATAGGATGTATACAAAATCTCTATAAAAACAACTACACGCCATCGCACAAACAGGCAAAACAAATCTCAAATATTAAAAAGGTTATGTACATTTCCATATATCTCGTCTTGTTTTGAAAAAGGCCTGATCTGTTGAGAAAGAGAAATTTTACTCAGCATTCCTCCAACCGAACATGAGCACACATACGACTCGCGTACAAAACCAGTCGCTCTCACAGAAGCGCAGTCCGGATAATATGAAAGTATTTGTCAGATATGAAGGGCTGTGCTGATGGCAGACAGTACCTATATTCTCTCAGACTCTCTCAAACACACTCGTGTCTTATTTGATCTCATTGACTGTGCTGCGGAGGAACCGCTCGTCCTCTACAGTCTGGTCTACAGTAGAAACTGTATAGAAATGACAATCTCAGAAAGGCATTAATAAATAGCGGCGTCAGTCTCTGGTGACTGTGCTTTCAGTCGTTTTTGGCGTTCTGTGAGGCGTCCAGATTGATGACCTGAAGCTCGGTCAGGCTACTGCTGCTGCCGCTGGACTGCTGACCAATCACCATCTGCACAACAGAGAACTTTCTTTAGCAAAACACCCCACATCTGCTTCAGCAGCTGCGTGTCACACGCTATTATTAGCCACTGACTTTGGGTACTTTACATTTGACATTTATACACTGGTGCTCAAAAGTTTAGGATCTGTACGATTTTTAATGCTTCTTAAAGAAGTTTCTTATGCTCATCAAGGCTGTGTTCCATTCAGTGTTGGGGAAAGTTACTTTTAAAAGTAATGCGTTACAATATTGTGTTACTCCCTAAAAAAGTAACTAATTACGTTACTTAGTTACTTTTATGGAAAGTAATTACGTTACAATATTGCGTTACTCCCTAAAAAAAGTAGCTAATTACGTTACTTGGTTACTTTTTATGGAAAGTAATGCGTTACAATATTGCGTTACTCCCTAAAAAAAGTAGCTAATTACGTTACTTAGTTACTTTTTACTGAAAGTAATGCGTTACAATGTAGCGTTACTCCCTAAAAAAGTAGCTGATTACGTTACTTTTTACGGAAAGTAATGCATTACAATATTGCGTTACTCCCTAAAAAAGTAGCTAATTACGTTACTTAGTAGCTAATTACGTTACTTAGTTACTTTTTACGGAAAGTAATGCATTACAATGTTGCGTTACTCCCTAAAAAAGTAGCCAATTACATTACTTAGTAGCTAATTACGTTACTTAGTTACTTTTTACGGAAAGTAATGCATTACAATGTTGCGTTACACCCTAAAAAAGTAGCTAATTACGTTACTTAGTAGCTAATTACGTTACTTAGTTACTTTTTACAGAAAGTAATGCATTACAATGTTGAGTTACTCCCTAAAAAAGTAGCTAATTACGTTACTTAGTTACTTTTTACGGGAAGTAATGTATCACAATGTTGCGTTACACCCTAAAAAAGTAGCTAATTACGTTACTTAGTTGCTAATTACGTTACTTAGTTACTTTTTACGGAAAGTAATGCATTACAATGTTGCGTTATGCCCTAAAAAAGTAGCTAATTACGTTACTTAGTAGCTAATTGCGTTACTTAGTTACTTTTTATGGAAAGTAATGCGTTACAATGTTGCGTTACTCCCTAAAAAAGTAGCTAATTACATTACTTAGTAGCTAATTACGTTACTTTGTTACTTTTTATGGAAAGTAATGCATTACAATATTCCGTTACTCCCTAAAAAAGTAGCTGATTACGTTACTTAGTTACTTTTATGGAAAGTAATTACATTACAATATTGCGTTACTCCCTAAAAAAGTAGCTAATTACGTTACTTGGCTACTTTTTATGGAAAGTAATGCGTTACAATATTGCGTTACTCCCTAAAAAAGTAGCTAATTACGTTACTTAGTTACTTTTTACTGAAAGTAATGCGTTACAATGTTGCGTTACTCCCTAAAAAAGTAGCTAATTACGTTACTTAGTTACTTTTTACTGAAAGTAATGCGTTACAATGTAGCGTTACTCCCTAAAAAAGTAGCTGATTACGTTACTTTTTACGGAAAGTAATGCATTACAATATTCCGTTACTCCCTAAAAAAGTAGCTGATTACGTTACTTAGTTACTTTTATGGAAAGTAATTACATTACAATATTGCGTTACTCCCTAAAAAAGTAGCTAATTACGTTACTTGGCTACTTTTTATGGAAAGTAATGCGTTACAATATTGCGTTACTCCCTAAAAAAGTAGCTAATTACGTTACTTAGTTACTTTTTACTGAAAGTAATGCGTTACAATATTGCGTTACTCCCTAAAAAAGTAGCTAATTACGTTACTTAGTTACTTTTTACTGAAAGTAATGCGTTACAATGTTGCGTTACTCCCTAAAAAAGTAGCTAATTACGTTACTTAGTAGCTAATTACGTTACTTAGTTACTTTTTACGGAAAGTAATGCATTACAATGTGGCGTTACTCCCTAAAAAAGTAGCCAATTACATTACTTAGTAGCTAATTACGTTACTTAGTTACTTTTTACGGAAAGTAATGCATTACAATGTTGCGTTACACCCTAAAAAAGTAGCTAATTACGTTACTTAGTAGCTAATTACGTTACTTAGTTACTTTTTACAGAAAGTAATGCATTACAATGTTGCGTTACTCCCTAAAAAAGTAGCTAATTATGTTGCTTAGTTACTTTATATGGAAAGTAATGCATTACAATGTTGCGTTACTCCCTAAAAAAGTAGCTAATTATGTTACTTAGTTACTTTTTACGGGAAGTAATGTATTACAATGTTGCGTTACACCCTAAAAAAGTAGCTAATTACGTTGCTTAGTTGCTAATTACGTTACTTAGTTACTTTTTACGGGAAGTAATGTATTACAATGTTGCGTTACTCCCTAAAAAAGTAGCTAATTACGTTACTTAGTTACTTTTTACAGAAAGTAATGCATTACAATGTTGCGTTACTCCCTAAAAAAGTAGCTAATTACGTTACTTAGTTACTTTTTACGGGAAGTAATGTATTACAATGTTGCGTTACACCCTAAAAAAGTAGCTAATTACGCTACTTAGTTGCTAATTACGTTACTTAGTTACTTTTTACGGAAAGTAATGCATTACAATGTTGCGTTACTCCCTAAAAAAGTAGCTAATTACGTTACTTAGTAGCTAATTACGTTACTTAGTTGCTAATTACGTTACTTAGTTACTTTTATGGAAAGTAATTACATTACAATATTGCGTTACTCCCTAAAAAAGTAGCTAATTACGTTACTTAGTAGCTAATTACGTTACTTTTTACGGGAAGTAATGCATTACAATGTTGCGTTACTCCCTAAAAAAGTAGCTAATTACGTTACTTAGTAGCTAATTACGTTACTTAGTTACTTTTATGGAAAGTAATTACATTACAATATTGCGTTACTCCCTAAAAAAGTAGCTAATTACGTTACTTAGTAGCTAATTACGTTACTTTTTACGGGAAGTAATGCATTACAATGTTGCGTTACTCCCTAAAAAAGTAGCTAATTACGTTACTTAGTTGCTAATTACGTTACTTAGTTACTTTTATGGAAAGTAATTACATTACAATATTGCGTTACTCCCTAAAAAAGTAGCTAATTACGTTACTTAGTAGCTAATTACGTTACTTAGTTACTTTTTACGGGAAGTAATGCATTACAATGTTGCGTTACTCCCTAAAAAAGTAGCTAATTACGTTACTTAGTAGCTAATTACGTTACTTAGTTGCTAATTACGTTACTTAGTAGCTAATTACGTTACTTAGTTACTTTTTATGGAAAGTAATGCGTTACAATGTTGCGTTACTCCCTAAAAAAGTAGCTAATTACATTACTTAGTAGCTAATTACGTTACTTTGTTACTTTTTATGGAAAGTAATGCATTACAATATTGCGTTACTCCCTAAAAAAGTAGCTAATTACATTACTTAGTTACTTTTTACTGAAAGAATTGCGTTACAATGTTGCGTTACTCCCTAAAAAAGTAGCTAATTATGTTACTTAGTTGCTAATTACGTTACTTAGTTACTTTTTATGGAAAGTAATGCATTACAATGTTGCGTTACTCCCTAAAAAAGTAGCTAATTACGTTACTTAGTTGCTAATTACGTTACTTAGTTACTTTTTATGGAAAGTAATGCGTTACAATGTTGCGTTACTCCCTAAAAAAGTAGCTAATTACAGTTGAATTGGATCAACAAAGGTCAGCAGCAAAGACATTGGTTCATAAAATGGGGTTAAATACATAAAGGAAACAAAAAGTTACTCTGATATTTTTTGTCAATGAAAAAGTAATGCGTTACTTTACTAGTTACTTGAAAAAAGTAATCTGATTACGTAACTTGTTTTAACCTCCAACACTGAAATCAGTATATTAGAATGATTTCTGAAGGATCATGTGACAACGAAGACTGGAGTAACAGCTGACGAAAATTTAGCTTTGCGTCACAGGAATAAATTATATTTAAAAGCATATTCAAATAAAAACCCTTACTTTATATTGTAATAACATTTTGCAATATTACAGTTTTTTTCAGCATTTTTGATCAAATAAATGCAGCCTTGATGAGCATGAGATACAAGTCTTACTGATCCCAAACTTTTGAGCGGCAGTGTGCATTTGACACATGCTTTTAGCTCAAGCAAATTACACTGCACATAAATTCACAAAGTTTGACGTTAAAATATGGAATATCACTATAGAAGCCTGTTTCTGCAACAGAATACTATATATATATATATATATATATATATATATATATATATATATATATATATATATATATATATATATATATATATATACACATACATAAAAGCATTGTGCCATTTTATCTCACAGTTCTGACTTTTTTCTTGCAACTCTGTATATTGTGAGATATAATCTTGCAATGGCTAGAAAAAAAAAGTCTAAATTGTGAATATAAACAAATATAAAAAGTCAGAATTCTGAGTTCATATCTTGCAATTATTTTTTACAATAAGCTTTTATTTATTTAAACTCTGTGGCAAAAAAGGGCTCTCATACACAGTACTCTAATAAGCATAAAAACGCATTCACAAACTTAATTACTACAGTTACTAAAACACTATAAGAAACACTGAAAATAAAAGTAACTTATGGGTTAAGAATATTCAAAAATGTGTTTCTGCAGAAAAACAAGAATCCTTCAAGAGTTTAATTTCATATTAAGATGATGAAAAATATTCATTAACTATATTTAATATTATTTGTGACCTTGGACCACGAAACCAGATAAGGGTCAGTTTTTTAAATTGAGATTTATACGTCAATTTATACTTTCCTTTGATGTACGGTTTGTTAGGATACAGGACAATAAACCTGAAATCTGAGGGTGCAAAAAAATCTAAATATTAAGAAAATCGCCCTTAAAGTTGTCCAAATGAAGTTCTTAGCAATGCATATTACTAATCCAAAATTAAGTTTTGATACATTTATGGTAGGAAATTTACTAAATATGTTCATGGAACATGATCTTTACTTAATACCCTAATGATTTTGGGCATAAAAGAAAATCAATCAATTATTTTGGCCTACTTTGTGCTACTTAAGACTGGTTTTGTGCTCCAGGGTCACATTTTATTGATATTTAATAAAAATAAATTAAATATTTCCACAGAAACACACTCTTGAGCTTGCAATGCATTTTGGGATTCTTCATTTTGCCAATTAAAAATTGATGACTCAGTTTTTCATGTCAATGAATTATAACCATTGTATATTTTTATCATTTACAAACATGAGCCAGAGTGCAATCCTGCAGCACTATTGCTGTGTTTTTGATTTGTGCGAATCGTTGTTAAGCGTGTTTGGAGCTCATGCGGCGCTGCGGGATCATCGCAGGCCTGTGGTGCGTTAGTGCAGTCGGTGGCATGCTGGGTAATGAGAGAATATTGAGAGTTTCACTTGTGAAGTGTTGATCTTGCCGTACTGGATGAAGCTGCACCGCCGACACGGGAATCTGAACTGTACCAGGAGGAGCTGTGAGGAACACCTGAGGAACACCACCTGAACACAAACACACACAGAAATACTCAAGAACACTTCTGCAGATCAGCAACATTTGCTGTCAAAATTAACTCTGCTGTTTGTTCTGAACAGAGCACTGTTTTTCAGAAAAATCCTCTAGATCCTGCAGATTCTTCTGTTTTTCAGCATCTTTTGCATATTTGAACCCTTTCCAGCAATGACTGTATGATTTTGAGATCCATCTTTTCACACTGAGGACTATTAAAAACTATTTAAAAAGGTTCAAACACTCACTGATGCCCCAGAAGGAAACACGATGCATTAAGAGCCGGGGGGTGAAAACTTTTGAAATTTGAAGATCATGGTAAATTTAACTAATTTTGTCTTCTTGGAAACATGCAAGTATCTTCTGCAGCTTCTGAAGGGCAGTGCTAAATGAAAAAAATATGATATTTAGGCAAAATTAGCAAAATGTACACATTTCCATTCTGTTCAAAAGTTTTCACCCCCGGCTCTTAATGCATGTTTTTTCCTTCTGGAGCATCAGTGAGTGTTTGAACCTTCTGTAATAGTTGCATATGAGTCTCTCAGTTGTCCTCAGTGTGAAAAGATGGATCTCAAAATCATACAGTCATTGCTGGAAAGGGTTCAAAAACACAAAAATGCTGGAAAACCAAAGAATTTGTAGGAGCTGAAGGATTTTTCTGATGAACAGCAGACAGTTGAACTGTTCAGGACAAACAAGAGACTCATGAACAACTATCACTAAACAAAAAACACAGCTGTGGATCATTCAGGAACAACACAGTATTAAGAATCAAGGGGATGTAAACTTTTGAACAGGGTCATTTTTATAAATTCAACTATTGTTTTCTCTTGTGGACTAGATGTAAATGTCTTTTATGTGAAATATCTTATTCAGGTGAGTCCTAAATAAAAAATAACATGCATTTTGTATGATCCCTCTTATTTTGCTAAAAGAATTAACATTTTGCAGATTCTGAAAGGGGTATGTAAACTTTTGAGCACAACTGTAATTTTAACAAATTAAGAGAGATCATACAAAATTCATGTTAATTTGTTTAGTACTGTCCTGATGTTTACATATGGTCCACAAGACAAAAAAAAGTTGCTGAAATTATTAAAATAACCCCTTGCAAAAGTTTGTGATTCTTAAGTTTTTGGTTCTTAATACTGTGTTTGTTACCTGATCGATGTACCAGTGTTTTTTTGTTTAGTGATAGTTGTTCATGAGTCTCTTGTTTGTCCTGAACAGTTCAACTGTCTGCTGTTCTTCAGAAAAATCCTTCAGCTCCTGCAGATTCTTCAGTTTTCCAGCATCTTTTGCATATTTGAACCCTTTCCATCAGTGACTGTATGATTTTGAGATCCATCTTTTCACACTGAGGACTATTAAAAACTATTAAAACGTTTCAAACGCTCACTGATGCTCCAGAAGGAAACACAATGCATTAAAAGCCGGGGGGTGAAAACTTTTGGAATTTGAAGATCAGGGTAAATTGGTTCCCACTCGAAGCCAAATGTCAAATTCCCGGGCTTTCACTGACTAAAAAGCTGAATTTCCATGACCTATAAAGAACAGATCCATCCATTTGCAAGCTTTATTCACTAATTTAGAGACGTTTTTAGTACAAAACACACTTTTTTTTTTTTTTGCTTTTACCCATTAAATGCACTTTGATATTTTTCTGTACTGTTTCTACAGAAATTAATTTTTGTTTTTTTATGATTTCAGGGGTTAAACGCTCTGAAGGATTTTCTGTTTGTAATCAAGTTCATCATTCAGTCTGCATTTGACTTAAAGTGATAAATGCCGGGAAGGGAATAAAATGGTGCTGAAAAATAGCCTAAACATAAAAATAGGCAAAAAGTGTGGAACCATGCATGTGAGAAAAAAAAAAAAAAAAAAAAAAAACCTGAGGGGGGAAAAAAAAAACAGTATAGAAAAATTATATTTTGATAAATGAAAACTAAACTTCAAACAAAAATCCCTGATATTCCATGACTTGGACCAAAAAAATGAAAAAAATCCCTGACTTTCAATGTCTGGAATAGACGGGCAGGGCAGTACTAAATGAAAAATATATATATATATATATATATATATATATATTTCAACAAAATAAGAAAAATTTGGACATCTTCATCCTGTTCAAAAGTTTTCACCCCCCGGCTCTTAATGCATGTTTTTTCCTTCTGGAGCATCAGTGAGTGTTTGAACCTTCTGTAATAGTTGCATATGAGTCTCTCAGTTGTCCTCAGTGTGAAAAGATGGATCTCAAAATCATACAGTCATTGCTGGAAAGGGTTCAAATACACAAAAATGCTGGAAAACCAAAGAAGAAGGGTTTTTCTGAAGAACAGCAGACAGTTTAACTGTTCAGGACAAACAAGGGACTCATGAACAACTATCACTAAACAAAAAACAGTGGTAGATCATCCAGGTAACAAACACAGTAACTTTTGCAGGGGGTTATTTGAATAATTTCAGCTATTTTTTATGTTTTCAGCTGTCTTTTATGTCAAATATCTTATTCAGGTCAGTACTAAATAAAAAGTAAGTACTAAATTTTGTATGATCTCTCTTATTTAGTTCAAATTATTAACATTTTCAGAGATTCTGCAAACTTTTGCATAAAACTAAAAATGTTAAATTTATATGAAATGCAGTTAGCAGGACTACATCGTTATAAGTTGTTTCGTAACTCTAAGCCAAATGTCAAATTCCCTGACTTTCACAGACTAAAAAGCTACATTTCCATGACCTGCAATGAACATAAATAACAAGCTTTATTTCCTTGTTCACAGACATTTTAGTACAAAAAAAAACACATAGACTGCTTTTCTACCACTATTTTCTGTTTGTCATCAAGTTCATCATTCAGTCTATTTATTTTGTCACATTTTGTTTTCTTTTCTATCTTCTACTTTTAATCTACTTTGAGGTGGTCATTTTATAGCCAAAGCTCTTAAAATGTGATTTTCCTGGCAAGTTTGTCTTAGTTATCCAGGTGCAGCCTAGTGACTGCATTTGATTTAAATGGTTAGTTCACCCAAAAAATGAAAATTCGGTCATTAATCCTCACTCTCATGTTGTTTCAACCCCATAAGACCTTCTTCCATATTTTTTTATAAAATCTGAATGGTTTCTGACCCTCAGCAAGGGTCTTAACACATTCAAGGCCCAGAAAGTACCAAGATGATCGACAAAGTAGTCCATGTGACATCAGTGTTTCAACTGTAATTTTACAAAGCTATGAGAATATTTTTTGCACAAAGAAAACAAAAATATCGACTTTATTCCACATTTTCGTCTCTTTGGTACCCTTGTGAACGCGTCCACAGACGAAAATTTGGAAGTCATTATTTGTTTTCTTTGTGCAAAAGCTTGAAGCTTCATAAAATTAGAGTTGAACCACTTTATCGATCATCTTGGTACTTTTCTGGGCCTTGAACACGGCAGAACCCTTGCTGTCAATGAAGGGTCAGAGAGCCCTTGGATTTCATCAAAAATATCTTAAATTGTGTTCTGAAGTAATATCCCAACCATAACAATAGGCAAAACATGTGAAACAACGCAATAAAAAGAGAAATACGGTATAGAAAAATGACATTTTGATAAATGGAAACTAAAGTTTAAAGCAACAAACAAACATCCCTGATATTCCAAGACTTGGACAAAAAATCTTTCAGTGTCTGGAATAGACCTTTTAAAATTACTGATACTGATTTCATTTGATTGGTAACTTATTCAGCCTGATTGTATCTTATTATTTTAATTGCATTTTTTGTTTAATTAAAAATGCTGATAATGTTTTTTTTGGCACAAAAGATGACATGCATTTAATAAAAAATTGAAAAATGGCATTACAAATGTAAAAAAAAAAATTTATGAAGTCAAATATCACCTTATAATGGGAATATATATATATATATATATATATATATATATATATGAAAAGAAATGTAAGCATAGAGTCCTTAAGAATGTAATGCTACCTTTTAAAAACTAAGTGCACTGCAAAAGTTTTTGCAAAGTGTAAACTATTAAATATTATCTACAAGTGTTTTGAGGGCTCATGAGAGACATTTTTTAGAGACCTTTTTTTATTAAGCACAGGGCATCATTAATGATGCTCACATGCAAATTAACACACAACTTATCTTTAATTTGGCCAGAATTGCAGGCGCCACTCTTAATATACAAGATTTTAAAAAAATTGAAATAAGTTGTTAATAAATGTTATTATAGATTATAAAGGGTTTTATAACTAAATGCATCCAAAAGGCCATTTCCACCTCTGACTGTACTGACTGTTAATGATGACACATTTGAGTATATGTAAAATATATTGCATTTAATGCACTTTTAACATTTGAAATACACTATACAGTTAAAGTCAAAAGTTTACATACCCCTTATAGAATCTACAAAATGTTAATTCTTTTAGCAAAATAAGAGGGATCATGCAAAATGCATGTTATGTTTTATTTAGTACTCACCTGAGTAAGATATTTCACATAAAAGACATTTATAGTCCACAAGAGAAAACAATAGTTGAATTTATAAAAATGACGCTGTTCAAAAGTTTACATCCCCTTGATTCTTAATACTGTGTTGTTCCTGAATGACCCACAGCTGTGTTTTTTGTTTAGTGATAGTTGTTCATGAGTCTCTTGTTTGTCCTGAACAGTTAAACTGTCTGCTGTTCTTCAGAAAAATCCTGCAGCTCCCACAAATTCTTTGGTTTTCCAGCATTTTTGTGTATTTGAACCCTTTCCAACAATGACTGTAAGATTTTGAGATCCATCTTTTCACACTGAGGACAACAGAGAGACTCATATGCAACTATTACAGAAGGTTCAAACACTCACTGATGCTCCAGAAGGAAACAACATGCATTAAGAGCCGGGGGGTGAAAACTTTTGAACCGAATTGAAACATGTACATTTTGCTCATTTTGCCTAAATATCATATTTTTTTCATTTAGCACTGCCCTTCAGAAGCTACAGAAGATACTTGCATGTTTCCAAGAAGACAAAATTAGTTCAATTTACCATGATCTTCAAATTTCAAAAGTTTTCACCCCCCGGCTCTTAATGCATGTTTTTTCCTTCTGGAGCATCAGTGAGTGTTTGAACCTTCTGTAATAGTTGCATATGAGTCTCTCAGTTGTCCTCAGTGTGAAAAGATGATCTCAAAATCACAATCACTGCGAGTAAGGGTTCAAATATGCAAAAGATGCTGGAAAACTGATGAATCTACAGGAGCTGAAGGATTTTTCTGAAGAACAGTGCTCAGTTTTAACTGTTCAGAACAAACAAGGGACTCATGAACAACTATCACTAAACAAAAAAAACGGTAACAGTGATCTTTTATGTCAAATATCTTATGCAGGTCAGTACTAAATAAAAAGTAACATGCATCTCTCTTATTTAGTTCAAATTATTCATGTTTTCAGAGATTCTTTTGCATGAAACTGTAATTGCAAGTTAAATGCAATTAGCAGGACTACATCTTTATATGTCGTCTGAGCATGTTTAAAAGATATTGCATGTAATATACTGATAATACAGTGGAATGCATGAGTCTCACCCGTGTCCTGAGTCGGTGCGTGTGACACCTGCATGGCAGCGGGGCCCTGTGTGAAGGCGTTGAGCACAGCTAGACTCCCGTCTGTTAGCGTGGGCGCCGACGCGTACATGACCGTGTGCGAGCTGGGATACATCATGTGACCCGTCATGGAGGTGGGCACCGAGGACGTGACGATGGTTGCTGGGAGACTGACTGTGGCTGAGAGAAACACATGCAGCGTCACTTACAGACGTCCAGCTGCAGGTGGCAGCAGCACACTGAGGAAAATCAACACAGTGTTCTCACTGACCCCAAACTTTTGAATGCAGTAAGAGCAGAAAACATCAGGCTTTTGTTTGCATTATCTTCTGCCACTGGTCGTAATTCAAGATTAGGCAAATAATCGACAAATCCAATATTTTAACGCATGTGAAAATGGGCTGTGAGTTGATCAGATAGACGGGAATCGTGTTTGTGGTGTTTTTCTGCTGATTAAGGGAAAATGCAAGACTTCTTCACCACACAAATGGTTGCCAAATGCAAAAACGAAACAAAACGCATCGTGTTTTGAGAAAATGTGAAGCTGCTCAGGCAAAACAGACACTATTTTTGATAGCAGCACCTCAAAATCAGTAAGAAACGTTTTACTTTCATTTAGTTCACCTTGAATAAAACTAAAACTTAAATTGATCAAAACTATAGACTTCTTAAAAAAAAATTACCAAACATTTAACTTAAGCGGAAAACAAAATGAAAAATCGATAAAAAAATTATATAGAAATATATATATATATAAGAAAAAATGCACAACAAAATTACTAAAACTTTAACTTTAGCAGAAAACAAAATAAAAACAAATAAAAATCAATATATACACTATAAAAAAATATAGAAAATGACAAAAAAAATGCACAACAAAATTACTAAATTAACCAGAAAACAAAATAAAAAACAAATAAAAATAATAAAAACTATATAGAAATATAAAAAAAAAAAAAATGACAAAAACGCACAACAAAATGACTAAAAATTTAACTTGGGCAGAAAACAAAATAAAAATCAAAAACTATATAGATATACAGTATAAAACTAAATAAAAACAAACAATATAAACCAATAAAACCTATATAGAAATATATTAAAAATGACAAAATGACTAAAATAAAAAGAAAAAAAAATAAAAAGAAAGAAAAAAAAAAATCAAAAACTATATATATAAAAAGACAAATGCACAACAAAATGACTAAAAATTTAACTTGGGCAGAAAACAAAAATACAACAAACAACAAAACAATAATATATATATATATATATATATATATATATATATATATATATATATATATATATATATATATATATATATATATATATATATATCAATAATATAATATAATTGTACAAATATAAACTACATAAAAATATAAAAAATGCACAACAAAACGTTAACTTAAGCAGAAAACAAAAATGAAAAAAAAAAAACTATATAGAAATATTAAAAAAGACAAAAATGCACAACAAAATTACTAAACTACATTAAGCAGAAAACAAAATAGAAATCAATGAAAACTATACATAAATATAAAAAAATGACAAAAATGCACAATAAAATGACTAAAATTAAATTAATCAGAAAACAAAATAAAAATCAATAAAAACTATATAGAAGTATTTAAAAAAATGACAAAAAAGCACAACAAAATGACTAAAATTAAGTTAAGCAGAAAACAAAATAAAAATCAATATTAACTATATAAAAATATATTAAGAAAATACGAAAAAGCACAATAAAATACTAAAACTTTAACTTAAGCAGAAAACTAAATATAAATCAATAAAAACTATATAGAAATATAAAAAATTGACAAAAATGCACAGAAAATGACTAAAATTAAGTTAAGCAAAAAAACAAAATAAAAATCAATAAAACTATATAAAAATATATTAAGAAAATACGAAAAAGCACAATAAAATACTAAAACTTTAACTTAAGCAGAAAACTAAATAAAAATCAATGAAAACTATACATAAATATAAAAAAAATGACAAAAATGCACAATAAAATGACTAAAATTAAATTAAGCAGAAAACAAAATAAAAATCAATAAAAACTATATAGAAGTATTTTAAAAATTGACAAAAAAGCACAACAAAATGACTAAAATTAAGCAGAAAACAAAATAAAAATCAATAAAAACTATACCGAAATATATTTTTTAAAAAAGGTAAAAAAAATGCACAAAAAATAACAAATAAAAATAAAAAAAATACAAAATAAATCTCTGACGGTGAATAAGAGCTGCGGTGTGTGTACCTGTGGAGGCTGTGCTGGTCTGAGAGATCTCTGGGCTGCTGTCGCTGGTGCTGATGGAGCTGGACTGACTGCTGGACTGGACCTGGATGGTCTGAAGCTGCTGCGCCATCGCTCCACCTGACACACACACACACACACACACACACACACGTTCATTTGTGCATTTCCTGTGAGCTGAAGCCGATCATCAGTGTCAGTAAATGCGATATTGATCAAAGCGGATGCGAGCGAACGCACAGCAGCAGACGGGAAATCAGTCTGAGCGGGAACTTTATTACTCCTCTATGACTCCCGAATCTCTCATCTGAGATCCAATGATCCTCTAAGATGTATTTCCATTCACAGCTGCGGATGAAACTTAAGATTACTGTGTAAAACATCTGCAAATAAAGCAGCGTTCCCATCCCATGTGGTTACAGCAGCGCTGATACTAAAACGGAAACCATTTTTGTTACTTTAAATAAAATCAACTTGAACAGAAATTAAATCAAACCAGCTTTTTTTTTTTTTCAGCAAGTTTTCAAGGCAGCAGGTCTTGTTTCCTGTAAGTTTAAAAATAACTCAAACTGAAACTGAAATAAACATCAACAAATAATGTATTAAAGTATCTCAGTTCGAAGTTTTAGTATTTTCTATTGTCATTTTTATTAGTTTTTCTAATCAGCTATAAGTAGCACAGGTATATTTGTAGCAATAGCCAAAAATACATTGTATGGCTCAAAATTATAAACAAAAATCATTAGGACTTTAAGTAAAGATCAAGTTTTGTACATTTCCTACCATAAATAGATCAAAACTTAATTTTTGATTAGTAATATGCATTGCTAAGAACTTCATTTGAACAACTTTAAAGGCCATTTTCTCAGTATTTAGATTTTTTTGCACCCTCAGATTCCAAATATTAAATTCTCAAAATATTGTCCTATTCATCAAACCATACATTGATATAAAATTTAAAAATATATATATTCTTATGACTGGTTTTGAGGTCCAGAGTCACACTGCTGCTCAAAAGTTTGGGATCAGTAAGATTTTTTAATGTTTTTTAAAAAATTATTATATTCTCATTATGGCGGCATTTGCTTGATCAAAAATGCAGAATATATATAGTGAAATATTATTACAGTTTAAAATAATGCTGTTCTATATTAATAAACTTTTAAAATATAATTTATTTCTGTGATGCACAGCTGAATTTTCAGCATCATTGCTCCAGTCTTCAGTGTCACATGATCCTTCAGAAATCACTCTAATATACTGATTTATTACTTTTATTATCAATGTTGGAAACAGTTGTGCTGCTTAATATAAATTTTTTTCAAACAATATAAGACTTTGCTATCACTTTTTATCAATTTAACACATCCTTACTGAATAAAAGTATTAATTTCTTTCCAAAAAAAAGAAAGAATAAAAATGTACAAACCCCAAACTTTTAGATGGTAGTTTATATAAGTATTAGATTTATATTTTAAATAAACGCTGTTCTTTTTAACTTTTTATTTGTTAAAGAATCCTAAAAAAACAGGTTCCAACAAAATATTGATAATAAATCAGTATATTAGAGTGATTTCTGAAGGATCATGTGACACTGAAGACTGGAGTAATGATGCTGAAAATTCAGCTTTACATCACAGAAATAAATTATAATTTATAGTATATTAAAATATTAAACCACTATATTAAATTGCATTAGTATTTCACAATATTAATTTTGTATACATTTTATAAATAAAAACTTAATAAAAAAATTCTGTATTTTTCATCAAATAAACACAGCCTTGATGAGCAAAAGAAACGTCTTTAAAAACATAAAAAATCTTACTGATCCCAAACTTTTGAGAGGCAGTGCATCATTTTTAGTTTTAGCACTTGTGAATGTAGTTTTATATTGTGCATCAGTAATTTATTCAATACATACATGTTTCAATAGTTAATGCATGTTTTCTTATCAAATAAAAAAATTCAATGTTTTAGTGCACATTTTATGCTTTCATGTGCATTTTGCATATTTAGTTTTTTATGCAATATCCTCACATTTGCATGAAAATGTATGGGTGTAAATAAGAGATCACACCTGATTACAGATGAACAGAGCTTCATACAGCAATAGACATTTTAATTGCATAAAACTGTAATTGCATGTTATTTTAATAATTTCAGCAATTTTTTTTGTCTTGTGGACTATATGTGAACATCTTTTATGTAAAAACATCTCACTCAGGACGGTACTAAATAAAAAATAACATGCATTTTGTAAGATCTCTCTTATTTAGTTCAAATTATTCACGTTTTCAGTTATCGTATTTGCATAAAACTGTAATTGCATGTTATTTTAATACTTTCAACTATTTTTTTGTCTTGCGGAGTATATGTGAACATCTTTTATGTAAAAATATCTTACTCAGGTCAGTACTAGGTAAAAAATAACATCAGGGTTCCCACTCGAAGCCAAATGTCAAATTCCCTGACCTTTCCCTGACTTTCACTGACTAAAAAGCTGAATTTCCATGACCTATAATGAACAGATCCATCCACTTGCAAGCTTTATTTACTCGTTTACAAACGTTTTTAGTACAAAACTATGGAAGCCCGTTTCTGCCACTAAATAAAAAAAGATAAAACTCACAATTCTGACTTTTTTCTTGCAATTGCAAGTTTGTATCTTGCAATTTTGACTTTTTTTTCTCAGAATTGTAATATTCATTTCTGAGGAGAAAAAATACTGATATGTTCACATAATTGCGAGTTCATGTCACACAATTCTGCCTTAACTCTCAATTGTGAGTTTATATCATGCAATTCTGACTTCATAACTCGCAATTGCGACTCTTTATCTCGCCATTCTGACTTTTTTTTCCGCAACTGCTAGTTCATATCTCACAATTCAGAGAAACAAAAGTCAGAATTGCGAGTTTGTATCACACTATTGTGAGAAAATAAGTCAGAATTGTGAGATAACCTTCGCAATAACCTTCTTTTTATTTCTTATTTAGTGCCGGAAACAGGCTTTTTCTGTAATATTTCTACAGAAATTAATTTATGTTTATAACAATTTGAAGGATTTTTGTAAGGGTTTGGGGTTTGTAAGGATTTGTAATCAAGTTCATCATTCAGGATTTTTTATTTCTGCACATTTAGTTTTTGCTTTTCTATGATCTACTTTTCATACCCAGTCTTTGAAGTGCTCATTTTGTAGCCAAAGCTCTTGAAATTAATTTTTTTTTCTGGCATGTTTGCCTTAGTTATCTAAGCCTGGTGACTGCATTTGACTTCAGTGATTGCCGGTTGATGTGCGGGAAGGGAATAAAATGGCACTGAAAAATAGCCTAACCATAAAAATAGGCAAATAAATAAACAAATAAAAACGGTACAGAAAAGTTCAGTTTGATAAACAGAAACTAAAATTTAAATCAACAAACAAAAAGCCCTGATATTCCATGACTTGGACCAAAAAAATATTAAATTCCCTGACTTTCAATGACTGGAATAGACCTTTTAAAATTCCATGATATTCCAGAAATTCCATGAGCCGTGGGAACCCTGTAACATGCATTTTGCATATTTAGTTTTTTTTTGCAATATCCTCAAATTTGCATGAAAATTTATGGGATGGGTGTAAATAAGAGATCACACCTGATTACAGATGAACAGAGCTCCATAAAGCAATAGACATTTTAATTGCATAAAACTGTAATTGCATGTTATTTTAATACTTTCAGCTATTTTTTTTGTCTTGTGGACAGTACTAAATAAAAAATAACATGCATTTTGTAAAATCTCTTTATCTCTTTAAAATCTCTTAATTTAGTTTTCTCTCTTTAGTTTTTTATAAAATGTATGGGTGTAAATGAGAGATCACACCTGATTACAGATGAACAGAGCTTCATAAAGCATCACCACAGAGCACAGAAGCTTGTAGTCTGTGCAAAGCTAAAGCAGCGGTGAATGCAGCACACTAACGCTGGAGGACTGTCTTTGATGCGACTGTGAACGCTGTGCGCTAGTGAGCATGTGCGGATGTTCAGACGCACCGGTGAGCGAGACTGTGGCGGGCAGACGAAACACGGCCTGTTGGCTCTGGGGCTGAGACCCGCCGGACGATGATGCTGTGATGCTCTGAGCGGAGGAGCTCTGGAGAGCCAGAGAATGCTGCTGCAGCTGACTGAGAGGAATCGCAGGAGTCCCGGGAGCAAACGGAGAGCCTGGAGACACACAGAACAACAGCTGAACTCATTAACAGAAACTAACCAAGGTGGGGTTTGATTGCGGTACCATGTTCGTTTCACGTAAGCAATGATTGGTTTGTTTTGTCATGCAAGTTTGAGGGTTTGGCCTTTTTGTTTTTTTCAGACTAGTGGAAAGAAAACATCCAAAAGACACTGTTAATCTTTTATAGCTCTTTGTGTCAATAGATTCAATTGCAATACATATTTTTAAAGGCCTTTTTCTCAAACTGAGTTTTCTCTTACACAAATGTCCACTTCTACAGAGAAATATAAAAAAAAAAATGCACAACAAAATGACTAAAACTTTAACTTAAGTAAAAAACTAACAAAGACAAATAAAAATCATTATAAGCTATAGAGAAATATGAAAAAATACAAAAAGGACAGCAAAATGACTAAAACTAACTTAAGCAGAAAACGAAATAAAAATCAATAAAAGTATATAGAAATATAAAAATAAAAAAATGCACAACAAAATACTAAAACTAACTTAATCAGAAAATAAAAAAACTAATAAAAATTAATATATACTGTACAGAAATATAAAAAAAGACAAAAATGCACAACAAAATGACAAACTTTAACTTAAGCAGAAAACTAAATAAAACTCAATAAGAACTATATAGAAATATAAAAAATGACAAATGCACAACAGAAATACTAAAACTTTAAGCAGAAAAAAAAAAATCAATAAAAATTATATAGAAATATAAAAAAAATACAAAAATACACAACAAAATGACTTACAAAATCAAACAAAATTTAACTTAAGCAGAAAACAAAAAATGTTTGCTACCTCTGTTTGACCACGTCACGTTATTGATTGCTATAATTTATTAGTCTTTTCGCTTATTTGACCGAACACCCAAATCGATTTTTTTTTGGCTATTTTTGGCCGAATAATTTCAGTTGCCGAACATTTGGTGCATCCCTACAAAAGATGCTGGAAAACTGAAGAATCTGCAGGAGCTGGAGGATTTTTCTGAAGAACGGTGCTCAGTTTAACTGTTCAGAACAAACAAGGGACTCATGAACAACTATCACTAAACAAAAAAACTGTGGTAGATCAATCAGGTAACAAACTGTATTTTTCCAGGGGGTTATTTTAATAATTCAGCTATTTCTTTGTCTTGTGGACTATATGTGAACATCTACTATGTGACAGTACTAAATAAAAAATAACATGCATTTTGTAAGATCTCTCTTATTTAGTTCAAATTAATCATGTTTTCAGAGATTCTGCAATAAAACTGTAAACTGTAATTGCATGTTATTTTAATAATTTCAGCTTTTTTTATGTTTTCAGATGTCTTGTATGTCAAATATCTTACTCAGGACAGTACTAAATAAAAAGTAACATGTATTTTGTATGATCTCTCTTATTTAGTTTTAATTATTTATGTTTTCAGAGATTCTGCAATAAAACTTAATTGCATAAAACTGTAATTGCATGTTATTTTAATAATTTCTGCTATTTTTTTGTCTTGTGGACTATATGTGAACATCTTTTATGTCAAATATCTTACTCAGGACAGTACTAAATAAAAAAATAACATGCATTTTGTAAGATCTCTCTCATTTAGTTCAAATTATTCAAGTTTTCAGAGATTCTCCAATAAAACTTTTAATTGCATAAAACTGTAATTGCATGTTATTTTTATAATTTCAGCTATTTTTTTGTCTATATGTGAACATCTTTTATGTAAAACATCTTACTCAGGACAGTACTAAATAAAAAAATAACATGCATTTTGTAAGATCTCTCTCATTTTGTTCAAGTTATTCACGTTTTCAGAGATTCTGCAATAAAACTTTTAATTGCATAAAACTGTAATTGCATGTTATTTTTATAATTTCAGCTATTTTTTTGTCTATATGTGAACATCTTTAATGTAAAAATATCTTACTCAGGACAGTACTAAATAAAAATAACATGCATTTTATATGATCCCTCTCATTTAGTTCAAATTAATGTTTTTAGAGATTCTGCAATAAAACTTTTAGTTGCACAAAACTGTAATTGCATGTAATTTTAACAATTTCTGCTATTTTTTTGTCTTGCGGAGTATATGTGAGCATCTTTTATGTAAAAATATCTTACTCAGGACAGTACTATATAAAAAATAGCATGCATTTTATATGATCCCTCTTATTTAGTTCAAATTATTCACGTTTTCAGAGATTCTCCAATAAAACTTTTAATTGCAT
The DNA here is from genome assembly GCA_033026305.1 of Cirrhinus molitorella. NCBI lineage: Eukaryota > Metazoa > Chordata > Actinopteri > Cypriniformes > Cyprinidae > Cirrhinus > Cirrhinus molitorella. The sequence goes on along the minus strand of CM065126.1, from coordinate 839,857 downwards.
AAAACTGTAATTGCATGTTATTTTTATAATTTCAGCTATTTTTTTGTCTATATGTGAACATCTTTTATGTAAAACATCTTACTCAGGACAGTACTAAATATAAAATAACATGCATTTTGTAAGATCTCTCTTATTTAGTTCAAATTATTCACGAGATTCTGCAATAAAACTGTAAACTGTAATTGCATGTAATTGTAATAATTTCAGCTATTTTTTGTCTTGTGGACTATATGTGAACATCTTTTATGTCAAATATCTTACTCAGGACAGTACTAAATAAAAAAATAACATGCATTTTGTAAGATCTCTCTCATTTTGTTCAAGTTATTCACGTTTTCAGAGATTCTCCAATAAAACTTAATTGCATAAAACTGTAATTGCATGTTATTTGAATAATTTCGGCTATGTTTGTGTCTTGCGGAGGTCAGTACTAAATAAAAAATGCATTTTGTATGATCTCTCCTGTTTAGTTCACATGTGGGGTCAAGGGTGAAGTGCAGCTGTTGGTGGCTGATGAACAGCAGCAGCAGGGGTTTAAGGTGCAGATTGTTTCCCACCTGCCGCGCTGAGACTCGAACAGCTGCGCGACTCAGACGCAGGAAACACATTCACAGGAAAACAGTCAAACCACAGCAGCCAGAAATAACAGACGGATGCTGGCCACAGCTCACCTGACGCTCACAGCTGCGCTCCTTCCTCACGTGAAACGCAGGCTCAATGACTCTGAATATTCATGCTGATTACAGGACGAGCTCCAGCGCTTTTGTCGCTCATGCAAATCATCCCCGCTCCACGACCACAATCGAAGCCACTAGAGACTGCGCCGCTGCCAGAAATCTAACTGGACGAGGTGAATGAACGCTTCAAACACTCACACGATGAGGTTAATGTTATTCAAATTGATATCAGTAAGTGTTTGTCTCTTAAAGAGCATCATAGTCCTGTCAGTTTCAGATCGAGCCTGCAATGCTTCATGTGTGACGACTGAACCATCTCCTAAAGCAGGCCAAGATCAGCTAACCTACATCCAGATGACGTAAAATGATTTAAAGAGCATTACAATTAGATTATTTTCCTGTGTTAATTCACACAGGATGTATAACGATTTTGAAAGTGTGATTTCTAGATTTTACTAGTTGTGCTAAAGTCTAAAATGTATTCAAATATGGAAATTGTGAATAAAAATATTTCTAAATATCCTTTATTTTTTCTTATCTAGTAAATCACAAAAGACCGGAAGTCATGGAAATCTAATGGATATTACCATGGATATTTTTTTTTATAATAAATATGCATTTCACATATTTGAACCCTTTCCAGCAGTATATTTGCAATATAGGAATAGTGAGTAAAAATATTCAACAAAATAAAAAAAATGCACAAAAAAAAAATTATATATATTTTTATTATTATTATTATTTATTTTATTTATTATTATTATTATTTTTTTTTTTTTTGCAATTTAGAAATAGTGAGTAAAAACATTTATAAAAAGAAATCTTATTCTTAATTCTTATCCAGTTAGTCACACATTTCTGGAAAAGTCTTAGAAATGAATTAAATCTGAAAATGGCATGAATTTTTTTTATAACAAATATGCATTTTTCTGATTATGTCGCTCTAAAATATTTTAAAATGTTTTTTTTTCTTTTGCAATTTAGAAACAGTGGGTAAAACATTTGTAATAAGAAATCTTAATTTTTAAGTTCTTATCCAGTTCATTACACATTTCTGGAAAAGTCAAAGAAATTAATTAAATCAGAAAATGGAAACATGTTTTTATAACAAGTAAGCATTTTCTGGTTATGCCGTTCTAAAATAATTAAAAAAAAATTCTGCAATTTAGACATAGTAAGTTAAAATATTTTAAAAATCTTATTCTTAATTCTTATCCAGTTAATCACAAATTTCTGGAAAAGTCATAGAAATTAATTAAATCTGAAAATGACATGGATCTATATTTTTTTATAACAAATATGCATTTTCTGGTTATACTGTTCTAAAATATTTAAAAATATTTTTTGCAATATAAAAATAGTGAGTAAAAGCATTTGTAAAAAGGAATCGTATTCTTAATTCTTATCCAGTTAATCACAAATTTCTGGAAAAGTCATAGAAATTATTTAAATCTGAAAATGCCAAAGAATGCCGCTATAAAATATATTTTTGCAATATAGAAATAGTGAGTACTTTTCTTATATTTAATACTTATCAAGTAAATCACAATATATATATATATATATATATATATATATATATATATATAAATTCTGTAAACTGTAAATTCTGTAAACACCATGGACATTTTTATCATGAACATACTTTTTCTGGTAAAAAAAAAAAAAAAAAAACTAATATATATATATATATATTCAAAAAATGTTAAAATGTAGAAACTGTGAGTAAAATAATTGTTTTTAAAAAAATAATAATCTGTAGTGGTTTTCCAGAAAATCACAAACAACTGGGAAACTCTTTATTGGTTAAAATGGCAAGAACCCTGAAGAACATTTATTTCTTAAATTGAAGCTTTTATTTTTAATTAATTTTAAATGAAATTTAATTTAATTATTAGTAACTTATTTCAATCTGTGTACACTCATTGTTTCTGTAAATGAATAAAACAGAAAACCAATTTATTGCTGCAGACAAACCAGAGGAAAGCAGTCAGTCATGGGACTAATCTGAATATGGAATAACCCTGAACAACAAAACCAATCATAAATTACATTTTTATGATGAATATCAGTTTTTATAGTTATGCTGAAATAAATTAGATTTTGCAAAAAAATCTAAATACTGAGAAAATCGCCTTTAAAGTTGTCCAAATGAAGTTCTTAGCAATGCATATTACTAATCAAAAATTAAGCTTTGATATATTTATGGTAGGAAATTTACTAAATATCTTCATGGAACATGATCTTTACTTAATATCCTAATGATTTTTGGCATAAAAGAAAAATAAATTATTTTGACCCATACAAGAGGTGACCCCTGACCCACACACACACCTGACATGAAGGTGAATCCTCCAGGCAGCTGCATGACTCCTCCTGCGGCTCCTGCGCTCTTCAGCACCGTGCCGTTGGCTCCGTTCCCGCTGGCAGCGGGCGCCAGGTAGTTGGTGATGGGGAAGGACGGGCCGCTGCTGGCCTGCATGCTGGTGGAGGTGCTGGGGACGGTGGGCGGAGCGCTGGTGCTGCCCGGGACACTGGCCACGGTGAACGCCGGCTTCAGAGCGTCCTGTGAACATGAACAGCGCTGATGAGGATCATCACATTCACACACGATGAACACAAACTCGGTTTGCTCGGTTGGGGACAACTCAATTAATTTGGAACTATTGATTCATTTCCTCTAACTAAAATTGTTTACGGTTTCTTTTTGCATTATTGATATATTACTGTCCTGTTTGATACTGTAAAGTTGCTCTGACACAATCTGTATTGTATAAAGCGCTATATAAATAAAGATAACTTGACTTGACTTGACAAACCATCATATCACAGCTTATTACCTTGAATCTGAAAATGTGGCTATAAGGCATGACATGCGTTACAAGGCATGTATGATTTTAGTCAAAAATGGCTGAAAAAAATCATAAATACAATCTGTAGTAACATAATTTATTGGCTTATCATGTTTGACCAATATCAAATCGCTGTTATCAAATCCATGTGCAGTGTTGGGGGTAATGCTTTACAAGTAATTCAAGTTACGTGATAATATGACTTTTTTGAAGTAACTAGTAAAGTAACGCATTACTTTTTCATTTCCAAGAAAAGAGTTACTTTTTCAAAAAACTAACGCCAGTTGCTTTTGTTTTCTTTATGTATTTAATCCCATTTTATTAACCAATGACTTTGCTGCTGACCTTTGATCCAATTCAACCGTACACTGAAAAAATACTGTTCATACTTAGATTTTTTTGTCTTGTTTCCAGCCAATAAATACAAAAAACAAAACTTAAATCAAGAAGGATTTTCTAGACAAGTAAATAATTAATTTATAAGTCAAAATTAAGTAAGTTTTTGCTTAGAACAAGCAAAATAATCTGGCAATGGGGTAAGCAAAAAAAAAAATATATATATTATTTCAAACAGAAAGAAGATTATTTTGCTTACAGCATTGGGAGATTATTTAGCTTGTTTCAAGCAAAAACACACTTAATTTTTGTTTTCAGAAAAATCTAAGTAAAAAAAGCATTTTTTGCAGTGTAATAATAAGCAAAACTTACTTTATATTAACTAACATTTGTGCTTTATTTTCTCATTGCTGAAGAGTGTTGAACATTTTTTCCTACAGTTCTACTGTACAGACGTCAGTTTAATTTTCCTTTAGCCTTAGGCTTATTCACTTCATTTCATTGTGATGTGAAAGGGCTTTTACATTTGCTAAGAATCAGACTTTTTTATATTAAAAACAAACAAGCAAGCCCTGCCCAGATTTAAAAAGTAACACAAAAGTAATGGTGTCAATATGCCAAAGCATTGCAGAGATACATCCTCAAGTTCATTTTGCCATCATGCCTCAAATTCGTTGCTGTGGTACGCAAAAACGGTTTTGTCTATCAACACAAAATCCATGGTCTGTAGATGATACGATTCAATTTTGGTGAAAATCGGACCAACATTCTAGGAGGAGTTTGAAAAAGTCAATCAAAATGGCGAACAGGAAGTTTGGCGGACTATGGCAAAATTGGCATCACTGTTCTCAGCATGACCCAAGGAGTCTATTAATACCAGTCTCATTACAATACGTACAATTCACATTTCATTATATCTTTTGACCACAAGGTGGCACTGTCTCAAAACTTTTTAAGTACTTTCAGGTCATGGTTTCGATGGCAATGGTACACCAATGCATTGGTAAAATGTAGCATTTTATATCATAATACTCTATTGTAGTCAATGGCAATTTCATGTTTTGTTCAATTATAGCGCTACCAAGAGGCACAATTCCACCTACTTTTGCATGTGTCCTTAGAATGTGCCCATACATATGTGTGCCAAATTTGGTGAAAATATTTCATTTTGTTTCGGAGTTATAGCCATTTTTATATATGAGAAGAGAAAAAATAACCAATGGCTGAGTTTGTTTGAATTTTTTTGCCACTTACTAACAATATTTTGGCAATTGGGCATTAGTGTATAGCCAGTACGCTATGTTTCGAAAATCATTTGGTTTTGTGTCGGAGAAACAGTTTCTAAGATATTGGCAAATGGAGATATAGCCTCACATCCATTTTTGAGCACTTTTCTTAGAATTTGTTCATGTTATTCAAGAACGGTTTGACTAATCAACTTGAATTCCACAACTTTTTGCCAGCATGGTCTGAAGATGACCTGAGCCAATTTTGGTGAAAATCAGACAAACTGTCTAGGATGAGTTTAAAAAAGATTAAACAATAGTGAAAAAACTAACCCTTATGACTGGTGTCCACTTGACTCGGCATGAGCCAAGGATTCAAAGGAAAAAGGAGCCTTACAGTTCAAGTTATTAGCATAAACATGAGTGAAATTTTGGACAAGTGGTGGCGCTAGAGTGTTTGAGTTAGAGACTTTAAATTTTCTATAGTGACATTTCAGACTGTCCTCTATCAGTGTGCCAAATTTCACAACTTTCACACTATGGGCTGCCATAGACTCAGTGGCAGAAGAAACGAAAGAAGAAGAAGAAAAAGAAGAAGAAGAAGAATGCCAATGGATACCTTCGGTGCTTGGCCCCTAATAAGAATAAGTTACCAATCAAATGAAATCAGTATTAACTAAATTAATTTGTGCCACAGAGGTGGCACAGAAGAACACAAAAGTGGCTTGCAGGTGTATTTTCATATGTTTAATGAGGTTCAGAGGTGGCATGAGAGCAATCAAATTCATAAATTAATGTTGAGATTAACGTTTTAAATCTAAAATTCTGAATTTAGAAATATTAAATGATTTAAATAACTGAAAAGATACTTTAAAAATGGAACTAAATCTGCCAGTAGGTGGCGACAAGTCACTGATTTAATTACCGAATCATATAATTCATTTGATTCATTCAAACGGCTGATTCATTCAGAAATTTCTGAATGTGAAATTGAATCATTGACTCGCGTTCATTCACAAACAAACACCGCTGTGTTTGAATGGAGATGTGCAGTGGCTCAGTTGTAAAAGTTGACGTTTTTCATCTAATATTTATATTTTATTTTATGTAAATTAATAAAAAAAATAATATTTTGAGTTCATATAGCATCAACACTGGATCGTAAACAAGTAGCATAATGAGCGTCTAACTGAACGTTACTCTCATTTACTGACTGCACTTACAAAATCTGCAGAACTAGTTTAACAATAAATCCAGCAGTTCATATAAAGTTCATCTTTTATTGTGACTGTTTCCATGACAACTGCTCTCAAAGGCAACAGGACCTTCACATGTACTGTACACACATCTGATCACGAGCTGCACACTGATTCTCATATATATATCAGACGCATTACTCTGGTGAAGCTGTCGTCTCTATAGCAGAGGTGGGCAAACTACAGCCCGCCAGGCGTTTTCATCCGTCCCATGAGGCAGTTGGAACAAAATACTTAATTTGATGCAATATCAGTATATCAATATCACTTAAATCCAACAGATTTTCGCTTTGCTAAATATAAGCGCCTAGGCAAATTTTGACGGCCATTGCGTCTAAAACGCAAAGCTCAGATACAAAACAAAAAGTCAAAATATACACCCTGGCACATTTGTAAATAGTTACTTGTTTTAAAATGTAAAAGTGTTCATTTGTTTTAAAAATGCCTTGGAACTTAAATAGGAGAACAAATGCCAGTGTTTTCCTCCTGCTAATGGACTGTAATTTCATGGGGAAAACAAGGAAATAACTGGTCGTTTTATCTTGCAAATATTATGCTTTCTTCTGTTTCCATACACATCTTTAGTAAAATTGGTACAGTATTTTTTTTTATATATTTTTTTTGCATTATAAATTTCATTTTTTATTACTTATATTTCAAGGCGATTTATATAAAACAATTACGGTCAAGCTGGTAATGATTAAAGGCAAGTGAGTTTGTATTGTATATTTTATATTTTCCAGCAATGATGTTGCTAGTTTCAGTTTCGTTTTAAATATTTAGGCTGGGCATTTATAATAAATGTTTATAGTGAATGCCACTAAAATTTGTGTTTTTGTTTTTTACTTGCACTACCAGTCAAATGATATTTAATGTATGCATGCATTTATTTCATACAGCATACAGCAAAAGCTAATAATTCAGCTTTAAAATCACAGGAATAAATTACATTTATAAACTATATTTAAATAGATGAATTGGGTTTTTTTACTGTACTTCTGTACTTTCTGTATTCTAATTAATACAGGCTTGGTGAAAAAAAACAAAAATCTTACTGTTCAATAAAATTTGACTTGTGTTTATTTTCTGAATGAAATTATAAAATATGTCTTGTGAGATATAAAGAGTTATAAAGTCAGAATTCCGAGATATAAACTCAAAATTCCAAGTTATTAATTCAAAATTCTGAGATATAAACTCAAAATTCTGAGTTATAAAGTCAGAATTCTGAGATATAAATTCAAAATTCCGAGTTATAAAGTCAGAATTCTGAGATATAAATTCAAAATTCTGAGTTATAAAGTCAGAATTCCAAGATATAAACTCAAAATTCCGAGTTATAAAGTCAGAATTCTGAGATATAAATTCAAAATTCCGAGTTATAAAGTCAGAATTCTGAGATATAAACTCAAAATTCTGAGTTATAAAGTCAGAATTCCAAGATATAAACTCAAAATTCCGAGTTATAAAGTCAGAATTCTGAGATATAAATTCAAAATTCCGAGTTATAAAGTCAGAATTTCGAGATATAAACTCAAAATTCTGAGTTATAAAGTCAGAATTCCGAGATATAAACTCAAAATTCCGAGTTATAAAGTCAGAATTCTGAGATATAAATTCAAAATTCCGAGTTATAAAGTCAGAATTTCGAGATATAAACTCAAAATTCTGAGTTATAAAGTCAGAATTCCGAGATATAAACTCAAAATTCCGAGTTATAAAGTCAGAATTCTGAGATATAAATTTAAAAATCCGAGTTATAAAGTCAGAATTCCGAGATATAAACTCAAAAATCCGAGTTATAAAGTCAGAATTGCGAGATATAAACTCAAAATTCCGAGTTATAAAGACAGAATTCTGAGATATAAAGACAGAATTCTGAGATATAAACTCCAAATTCCGAGTTATAAAGTTAGAATTCTGAGATATAAATTCTAAATTCCGAGTTATAAAGTCAGAATTGCGAGATACAAACTCAAAATTCCGAGTTATAAAGACAGAATTCTGAGATATAAACTCCAAATTCCGAGTTATAAAGTTAGAATTCTGAGATATAAATTCTAAATTCCGAGTTATAAAGTCAGAATTCCGAGATATAAACTCAAAAATCCGAGTTATAAAGTCAGAATTCCGAGATACAAACTCAAAATTCCGAGTTATAAAGTCAGAATTCCGAGATACAAACTCAAAATTCTGAGTTATAAAGACAGAATTCCAAGATGCAAACTCACAATTCCAGGTTATTAATTCAGAATTGTAAGATATATACTCAAAATTTCGAGTTTATTCCGAGTTATATTATTCTGTTATATTATTCCGAGTTACATTAGTCCGAGTTATATTATTTATTCTGAGTTATAAAGTCAAACTCAAAATTCCAAGTTATAAAGTCAGAATCCAGAGATATGAACTCGCAATTCTGAGAAATAAGTAGTGTATATTTTCTGAATGAAATCATAAAATATGTCTTACATCAGTCGACACAATGCATATCTGTGTCATTAAGTGCTCATAAAAATAGGGTAGAGATGGTACAATAAAAGAACTTCCATGCATGTAAAAGTATACATACAGTGAGTGTTAAATTAGGAAAAAAAATCTTAATTTGTCAAAAATCCTCAAAAGCTTCATTTGAACACATTATGTTATGCAGCCCCTCATTTGATGTGAAAAACCTGATGTGGCCCTCGAGTCAAAGAGGTATTACACTACAGTCAGTGTGTGTGTGTGTGTGTGTGTGTGTGGGTTATATGGGCCCTTGAGGAGGAAATGCACACACACCCCTCTCCTGCAGTGTGCATCACACTTGAAAGGATTCTTTTCTCTGAATCTTCATCTAAACCTGTGATGCAGAGAAGTGAGAAGCTTCCTGGCGTGAGATGACACTTTACTGGAAGAATACTGACACTCAGATGCGATTGTGATTGTGATGATGATCAACACACAGGAAGCGGCACAGCTGTAGAATCACATCTTAATGAGAACAGCGCTGTGACGAACACAGATCTGATCTAGTTTGTAGGACGTGAGAATGTGTTGAAAACCACTTCAAACAGACTGTGCAAATAGGGCTGACTAAATAGTCACAGTGAGGTTTTTTAAAGTTGTCGAGTCATTTATTCGATCAAAAATACGGTTTAAAATAATTTAAAGAATTTAAAACAGCGGTTATCTATGTGAACATCTGCTAAAATGTCATTTATTTTTGTGATGCGCAGCTGAATTTTCAGCATCATTAGCGACCTATTTATGTGTTATGTTTCAGGGTTCCTACTCGAGGCAAATGTCAAATTCCCTGAATTTTTCCAGACTTTCCCTGACTAAAAAGCTGAATTTCCATGAACTATAATGAACGGATCCATCTATATTTACTTGTTTACAGACATTTTTAGTACAAAACACACAAATACACTACTTTTTCTTTGTTTTACCCGTTAAATGCACTTTGATATTTTTTAAATTAATTAATTTTTCTGCTTTTATTACCATAATCTAACCATATCGATAACATATATCGAAACAACGCAATAAAACAAAATACGGTATCAAAAATTTACTTTTTAATAAATGGAAACTAAAAATTTAAAGCAACAAACAAAAATCCCTGATTTTCCATGACTTTCACTGACTAAAAAGCTGAATTTCCATGACCTATAATGAACGGATCCATCCATTTGCAGGCTTTATTCACTTATTTACAGACGTTTTTAGTACAAAACACTTTTTTGTTATTTTTTTGCTTTTACCCATTAAATGCACTTTATTTTTCTGTACTGTTTCTACAGAAATTAATTCATTTTTCTGCTTTCATAACCATAACCTAACCATATCAATAGGCAAAATGCATGAAACAACAATAAAACTAAACACGGTATAGAAAATTTACATTTTAATAAATGGAAACTAAACATTTAAAGCAACAAACAAAAATCCCTGATTTTCCATGACTTTCACAAAAAAATATATTAAATTCCCTGACTTTTTCCTGACTTTCAGTCACTAAAAAGCTGAATTTCCATGAACTATAATGAATGGATCCATCTATTTGCAGGCTTTATTCACTTATTTACAGACGTTTTTAGTACAAAACACACTTTGTTATTTTTTTGCTTTTACCCGTTAACTGCACTTTGATATTTTTCTGTACTGTTTCTACAAAAATTAATTAATACATTTTTATGCTTACCATATCAATAGGCAAACCGTGTGAAACAACACGATAAAACTAAATACAGTATAGAAAATTTACATTTGAATAAATGGAAACTAAACATTCAAAGACAAACAAAAATCCCTGATTTTCCACGACTTTGACAAAAATAAATATTAAATTCCCTGACTTTCAATGTCTGGAATAGACCTTTAAAAATGACACGATATTCCAGAAATCCCATGACCTGTGGGAACCCTGAATGATGGAAACACAATATTTTTGTTTTATTTTATTTTTCAGGATTCACAGATGAACATAAAAGTTTAAAAGAACAGCATTTGTTTGAAACAGGACTATTTTGTAACATTATGAACGTCTTTACTGTCACTTTTGATCAATTTAATGTGTCCTTGATGAAGAAAAATATTAATTTATAAAAAAAATAAATAAAATAAAAAAATGGCACCTGAAACACACTGTATTTTACAGCCATCGGAAAGTTCACGTCATGATAAGCGGCACAATTAAACCGGTTTACTCTATCAAAGGGAAAACCACAACAGGAAAAATGCTCCCAAACCAGAATCACAGATGAACGAACAGCTCATGGAGGTTTATATGTGACTGATTGAGTAGGTCAGAGGTAGAACAACTAACCACACTGACCGATCACATCTATCAACAATTCATATCTGAACTCATCCAAGCATTCAACATATACTATAGCAAATGCATGCAGTTAATTGCAATTGTTTAATTGCTCTGACCTTCATCAGTCATTACTGAGTGCTCATTTATGTTTTTAACAGCATATACACTGACACTCAAATGTTTGAGATCAGTAAGACTTGAAAAGTTATTTAAAATAGTCTCTTCTGCTCAGAGGCTGCATTTATTTGATAAAAAAAAATACAGAAAAATACAGTAATATTGCAAAATGTTATTAGAATATAAAATAATGGTTTTTATTTTTATATACTTTAAAATATAATTTATTCCTTTAATGCAAAGCTGAATTTTCATCAGTCTTAAGTGTCACATGATCCTTCAGAAATCATTCTAATATACTGATTTATTATAATTGTTGGAAACGGTTGTGCTGCCAAATATTTTTTTGGAACCTGTGTTTTTTTTTTAGGATTATTGATGAATAACAAGTTAAAAAGAACAGCATTTATTTAAAATATAAATCTTTTCTAATACATTATATATCTATGACTTTTTATTAATTTAACACATCCTTGGTGAATAAAAGTATTAATTTCTTTCATAAAAAGGAAGAAGAAAAATGTACTGACCCTAAACTTTTGAACAGTAGTGTATATAGTTAGAAAACCTTTATATTTCAAATAAATCTGCTCTTTTTAACCTTTTATTGATCAAAAAATCCTGAAAAAACTATCACAGGTTCCAAAAAAAAATCACTGATAATAAATGATTTCTGAAAGATCAATGGACACTAAAGACTGGAGTAATGATGCTGAAAATGTAACTTTAATTACAGATATAAATGAAAATCTTAATGTATATTCATTTAGAAAAACATTGTTTTAAATTGTAATAATAATATTTCACAATATTCACATTTTTGATCAAATAAACACAGCTTTGACAAGCATAAGAAACCTTTTTGAAAGAAAACATGTATATCTGTACACTTCAGTATTATCATGGATGTTTGTCTGAATCCTCACAGCAGAATAATGAACCGTGGGCTGTTATTTCTGAAAATATGTGCTTGTTATTGTCATTATTCTCAGGTATGAGCGGACGATTAATAACCGTGTCCTCGTTACAGCCATTATTCTCAATCTATGCAACCTTGAGCTTCTCGAACACACTGATGAACAATCACACAAACAACAACTTGAACACAAAATCATTCATTCTGAGTTTCAGAGCCTAGAAATACAAACAGATGAGACACGCTGTGATTTATCTGTGTGTAATCTGCAGATAAACACTGATGGAGCGTCTCATTCTGTTCACTATAGAGAACTCAAGAGTGAATGAGACCCAACCCGACCGAAGAATCAGCAGTCCAAAGGTTTAAAGCCGCTGTTCAAACAAAAAACACACTGGGAACTGTTTTAAAATGTTCAAAAGTTAAAGGGTTAAAACAGCTAAAAGTTAAGATAATAAAATAATGATAACATATTTTATTATCATTTAATCATTTGAAAATTTCGAAACTTTTTCCCACTTTATCACGCTTTGGAAATCATAAGCAATTATGTATCAGTTGAAAACTTAAAATTCATCCTTTGAAAACCTTTTTAAAATCAGAAACTGCGTAGAAAAAAGTACATCAAAATCATATTACAAATTAAGTTTAAATACTGCATTTTCACACCTATGTTCAAAAATGAAAACAGTTAAAAGTTAAAATAATATTAAAAACATATTTCATTATTATTTAATCATTTGAAAATGAAAAAAAAATGTTTAAAAACAAAATATAAAATGTATATAATATAAAGTATAATATATGAAATGTAAATATAGATATTGTGTACATTCATAAAAATATATATATAATTTATATATTTTCATGAATATTAAATAATGACATTAAATGAGAATTAGAAATGTTTCCATGACAACTAACTGAACTGAAATTGAAATACATAACTGAAAATGTACAAATAAAAGCTAATTCATAGTATTAATCAAAAATATGGCATTTTAAAGAGCTCTGGAACCGCCTTTCAGTCCTATTTTTAAAGATTTAAAGCCACAATATGTACGATTTTGTTTGATTAAAATATCAAAAAACCACTAGAACAGTGTTATATATTTGGCTGATTATATATTTTGTATCGTTGGAAAGGTCTAAGACTCCTAAATAGATATTTTACCTTTTTTTTGTGTTACTAATTATGTAGGAAAACGAATAGATTAATTTTTAACAAGAGCGCACCTCATAAATCTACTTTATAACAGGAGTTCTGACCTTTGTCACCAAAAGGCTTTCTTTGTTGCCTTTTTCCCACTTTATCACACTTCATAAGAAATCATAAGAAATTATGTATCAGTTGAAAACTTAAAATCTCAAAATTCATCCTTTGAAAACCATTTAAAATCAGACACTGCATAGAAAAATGTACATCAAAATCATATCACAAAATGTTTTTGCTCATGAATTATAAAAAAATAAGTTTAAATACTGTATTTTCACATCTATGTTCAAAAATTGAAACAGTAATGATAACATATTTTATTATCATTTAATCATTTGAAAATGATAAAAAAAGTTTAAAAACAAAATATAAAATGTATATAATATAACATATAATATATGAAATGTAAATATAGATATTGTGTACATTTATTAATACATTCATATATATATATATATATATATATATATATATATATACACACATATATATATATATATATATTTTTTTTTTTTTTTTTTTTTTGAATATTTAAATATTAAAGAATGACATTAAATAATAATTAGAAATGTTTCCTTGCCAACTAACTGAAGTTGAATTTGAAGCACCGAAATTAAAATAACTACATAATGGAAAATATAAAAATAAAAGCTAATTCAAGTATTAATCAAAAATATGAGGTATACAAACAATGCATACATAATATTATATACATATATTTGTGTTATTTTATTATTGTGTGTGTGTGTGTGTGTGTGTGTGTGTGTGTGTGTGAGCAGTAGGACAGTGTCAGAACACTGTATTTGAGGGGTGTGTGTGAACAACAGCTGAAAATACAGACAGCTGTCAGGAAACCTGAGAGTGTTTAACCCTCCACACGCCACAGCCATTATACTACACACACACACACACACACACACACACACACACACACCTCTGTATAGCTCTCTTTGTGAGGATACGAAATCTCTATCTCCTTACCCTAAACCTATATATGTATATATATATATATATATATATATATATTTATGTTATATATTAGTGCTGTCAAACGATTAATCGCGATTAATCACGTCCAAAATAAAAGTTTATGTTTACATACTATATATTTGTGTACTGTGTATATTTATTATGTATATATATAAATACACACACATGCATGTATATATTAAGGAAAAATATTTTAGATTTATAACTATTATTTATATTTATTTATAATCAAAACTGTATACAGGTATAAATATATATATACACATATAAATATTTTGTTTTAATATATACATGTATGTGTGTGTATTTATATGTATATAATAAATATACAGAGTAAACACACATATAGTATGTAAACATAAACTTTTATTTTGGATGTGATTAATCGCGATTAATCGTTTGACAGCCCTAAATATATATATATATCAGAACTAAGTGCCTCACCCAAACCCTTACCCTAAACCTAACCTTTACCCAATTATAACCTGATCCATAAAACCAAGTCTTGACCCTCAAACAAGCCTTTAAAGGGGTCTCCAAAAGTGAGGTCCGGCCAAAATGTCCTCTGATGGTCTAAAACTCAAACTGGCCATTACAGAGATACACACCAGCACAGGAAACTCTTCTGATGTCACAGTTTGTCTGATGATCAGAATCAGCCAGAGACTCAGTCATCATCATCATCACTGAATAAATGAGCTCAAACAGCTTCAGTCGCCCTCCTCTATAAAGAAACTGTGGAAAACACTGTACAAACACTGAACAATAGTGATAATCACACCGCATCTGAGCGTCATCGTCTCCCCCGCATCAACAACACACACACACACACACACACACACACACACACACACACACACACACACACACACACACACACACACACACTCCTCTCAAAGATGCTGCAATCACACTCAATACAGCGCTTTAGTCCACTCTTCTGTATTTTTCCTTCATGTTTCCAACAGGCATTTATAAGAGTCTTTGTTAAAGCGTTAGAATTCATCAATTAAAACAAGCAGCTACACAGAGAATCACAACATCACACAACTTCTGGAGATAAAAAATATCAGACAACAGACAAAGAGACAAGACTTAACGACTTTAACAAGCAAAAGAACTCATATTTATTTTAAGATGTTCATTATATCAATAGAAGCAATATATATTTAAATGCATTGAAAAATGTGCATAAATATGAATATTTAAGCATTTTGATGTTTTATCGACCCTCTATGACATCATTTGAATAAAGCCGATATATCAGCTGATACTTGGAATTATTAAAATATTGTAATGTTTGCTTTAATCTCTTTCATTTGCCTTTTTTGTTGCAATTCGGACTTTTTTTTAAACTCAATTCTGATAAATAAAGTCAGAAGTGTAAGATATAAACACGCAATTGTAAGAATATTTTTTTTCTTCAAAACTGGACTTTATAACTCACAATTACAAGAAAAGTCGTCAGAATTGTGAAAAACAAAAAAAGCAAAAAATAGACTTGCAACTGTGAGATAAAAGCGGCAGAAATGGACTTTCATATATATTGCTTTATTTCAAAAACATGCATAAATCTGCAAATATTTAAGTATTTTGACATTATATCAAAATTTGCTAATTTCCAAAGCTGATATATCTGCCTATATACATATATATATATATATATATATATGTGTGTGTGTGTGTGTATTTTTTTTTTTTAATTTATTTTTTTTTTTATTGTATTGGCTAATAATTAATGTTTAGCTGATAGCTGATTGTCTGAAACAGGACTTTTATTTTGACAGTGTCTGTTCTCATTCTTCATCAGTTTACTGTCTCTGATTAACTGCTTTGACTAATAAATGATTACACACAACTTTTAAAAAACGTAATGGTAATCAAATAGTATTTTAATGTTTGCTTTATTATTAATAACAGGAATGCAAACACTATAATAGCCTCTCTCATACTGTCTGCATTCAGAAAATGCTACCGATTACTCACTTCATAAAAATTAAAAAAGGTAATTGCAAATTTGCCTTTTTTTGCAATTCTGACTTTTTTTATCAGAATTGCATGATATAAACGCACAATTCTGAGAAATAAAGTATTTCTCCGATTTCTCAAATAGTAACAATTGTAAGATATAATTAAAAATATTTGTTGGACTTTATAACTCACAATTATAAGAAAAGAAGTCAGAATTGCAAGACATATTCTTGCACTTGTGAGATAAATGTGGTAAAAATGGACTTTCATATTATTGCAACTACAAATAAAGAGAGTAAACAGTGCTGACAGTGATGGTGAGTAAATATATATATATATACAATGCTGCTTAACAATTTTTAAAGGAGACGTTTCTGCTCATCAAGGCTGCATTTATATTGATTAAAAATACAGAAATTGAATATTGTGAAACGTTAATACAATTTAAAATAGTGGTTTTCTAGTTTTAGATTATAGGCTTTAAAATATAATTTATTCCTGTGATGCGCAGCTGAATTTTCAGCATCATTACTCCAGTCTTCAGTGTCACACGATCCTTCAGAAATCACTCTAATATACTGATTTATTATCAATGTTGGAAACAGTTGCGCTGCTTAATATGTTTTTGGAACCTGTGATAGTTTTTTTCAGCAACAGAAATAAATAAAACAACAGCATTTATTTAAAATAGAAAACTTTTTTCTTTCTTTCTCTCTTTGAATGAAATTAATACTTTTATTCAGCAAGGATGTGTTAAATTGATAGCAAAGACTTTAAAAAGATCTATATTATGAATAAATGCTGTTTTTTTTTTTTTTTTATTCATCAAAGAATCCTGAAAAAGCATCACCGGTTCCAAAAAAAAATATTAAGCAGCAATGTTTCCAACATTGATAATAAAAGTAATAAATCAGTATATTAGAGTGATTTCTGAAGGAACATGTGACACTGAAGACTGGAGTAATGATGCTGAAAATTCAGCTTTGCATCACAGAAATAAATTATACTTTAAAGTATATTCAAATAAGAAACTGCTATTTTAAATTGCAATAATATATGTATTTTTTATCAAATAAATGGAACTTTAAAAAAACATTGAAAACCTTACTGATCCCAAACTTTTGAGTGGCAGTGTATATATATATATATATATGTGTGTGTGTGTGTGTGTGTGTGTGTGCTCCACACTCTCGCTCTAATCTGTGTTTCTGGCTCGGTCTCGGTCTCTGTCTCTCTGCCAGCCATGTGGAATTCACAGCTCCATTTGGGACGCCTAAAAAAGGCAAGGCAGCCCAAGTTAGAGAGGTGCAGCCAATCAGCGCTGACCCGTCCAGCTGCTCGAGCCCCTCCCGCCGCTGACGCATTGCTCAACACGCATCTCCAGCACACAAACACACGCGTGTAATGTGTCCGTCGCCGGAGCTGAATGTGAGCGAGCAGACAAACCCAACACAATCAAAGAAAAACACAACACATTCACTCTGATGCACCTGAGACACACTTTAATCTAAAGTGGCTCACATCGTATTAAAGGTAATGTGCATTCAATGCATGGGAATCAAACCCGTGACCTTGGTGTTGCAAGCACCATGCTTTATTAAATAGACAAGCAACGGCTTTATATTGCATCGTCCTGCTGCTTACAACAAATGCACAGAGATTCATTCACAAATGACTCTTTTGAATCAATCAAAATGATTCTAAAATGAGTCGACCTAATCACTGAAAATCTTTACTTTGGTCCAAATGAATCTTGAAGAATCTCACGCTGAGGATCTGTTGAATCACACAAACACTCAGTTCTGATAAAGAAGCGTGTCTCAGTAAATTAACTTTCCATTATCTCAGCGACACTCTCTCAACGCGCGCCTCCTGCGGACAACAGCAGCGCTTTTTAACCAAAGAATGAGAGCGCAGACAGAAGAACTGCTAACAATAACACACAACTGTCTGGATCACTGTGCAGCTATAATAGTCAAATAAATAGACCTAGCAGTGTTTCTGTGTCTAGTTTTTTTTGTTTTTTTTTAAAAAAGAAAAAAGAAATTTGGCCAAAGTTGTGTGATTATTTAGCAATTACATAAAACAAACATAAATAATCATTTATTTTTTTAACAAATAATTTTTTACTAACTTTGTTTGCTTCTTCGTGGTCAAAAGTGACCGAAGCCTTGAAATGTAAATTTTTTTGTTTTGTTTTTGTTTTGATATATATATATATATATATATATATATATATATATATATATATATATATATATACACACATACACACACTTTTTTCTTTTTTTTTTTTTTTAATAAATGCAATTTTTAAAATTTAAAATCCATTTTTTGAAGTGAGAATTGTGCCATTTGGTGACATTAAAAAAATAAAAACTTGTGTGATATCATTCCCTATGTATACAGAGGCCTTTGGATTTGGATTGTTTTTAGGACTAATATTTTCATTTTATTAGGTTTTATTTTTAGATATATTCAGACATTCTAAAAGACTTTCTGTCAAGGTTTAGAAATAATTGATTGGATAAATATCAGGTTTTGCATTATTTTTATTAGTCAATTATTAAATATTCTCAATAATTGTCTTACCAGTTTATTTCTGTGTGTATGTGTGTAAGAGATAGAGAGTCTTTTGATTTTTTTTTTTTTTTTATTAATTTTATTTCACATATTCTAACAGATTTTAAGTCTTACCAGTTCATTTCTGTGTGTGGGTGTCTATTTTGCACTCTTAATATTTTTTTGACCCTTTAACATGACCGAATCATGTCCATGATTTTTTTGTGTGTCTTCACAAAAAAATAGTCAATGCTACAAAAGTGTCATCTCACTCCGATGATGAATTTTTAATTAAAAAATATTTTTTTTCAGTCAAAAATGACTGAAGTGGCCGAATAATGATTATAAATATTTGATTTTATTATAAATAAAATATAATTGTCATACTGTACTTATTAATAATAATATTCTTAATTGCTTAATTGCTTTTCAAACAATTGATTTTGTTCATTCAGTCATTTATTTGAATTAATCATGCAGCCCTAGAACAAACACTATATAAGATAAAAAAAATAACAGTCTAGTTCATGTTAATGTTGCAAACAGTATTTACATGTCTATACAGCTCATGCTCATATTAACTCCATATTATAAGGATGTTGTTTATCATATGAGACCCTGGAGCACAAAACCAGTCTTAAGTCGCTGGGGTATATTTGTAGCATTAGCCAAAAACACATTGTATGGGTCAAAATTATAGATTTTTCTTTTATGCCAAAAATCATTAGGATGTTAAGTAAAGATCATGTTCCATGAAGATATTTTGTACATTTCCTACCATAAATATATCAAAACTTCATTTTTGATTAGTAATATGCATTGCTAAGAACTTCATTTGGACAACTTTAAAGGTGATTTTCTCAGTATTTCAATTTTTTGCACCCTCAGATTCTAGATTTTCAAATAGTTGCATTTCAACCAAATACTGTCCTATCATAACAAACCATACATCAATAGAAAGCTCATTTATTCACTTTTCAGATAATGTATAAATGTCAATTTTGAAAATTGTACCCTTAATGACTGGTTCTGTAGTCCAGTGTCACATATATTGTAAAAGTCTTGAAGTAAACACAGACTGGAAAGATGTTTTCTGACTGTCAGAGGTGAGGAATGAGTCGAGGGAAGGCGATTAGAGATGTTTTACATCGTAGGAAGCCTAATTAGACTTTATTCTGTGTGTAATCACAATGCAAAACACTTCTGGAAACTACAGACTTCTGCTGTTGAGAGAAAACACACACACAAAGAGTCTGGTTGCTTATGTGAGCGTATGTGGGAGATGAGAGTTTCAGAGACGGATGGAGGTCTGGCAGCGTAACGCTGGAATGCACTGCCAACGCCAAGCTAAAGCGACTCTTTATGACAGACGCTGGAGCGTGAGCAAACATCAGCGTGAGGCCCGACGCGGAGAGAGTAACGGCTCTGGGCTCAGGCCATGTTTAAGAGCGCGAGTGATGAAGGACTCTTAATGAGCAAACAAACCACGCTGACTCAAACACGGAGCGATGCCCACCACACACATACACATCAAACACGTCACTGCTGTGCAACCCTGAGATCCTCACAATCGTCTGCACCGCAGAAAATCATTCTAAATGAAAGCTGCAAGCAGCGCTGAAGGTGCCTTCACACCCGGGCTCACCACCACCACCACAACCCTTGTCTTTATTCAAACAAGGAACGGTGGGCAATATGCATTTAAAGTGCTAAATATAAAAGGAATAAGTCATTTATATGTGCCAAACTTCCTGCTGCCAGGTGGTGGCGCTATGACTATAACTGGATACTGGCATGCAGATGTCCTCAGGCCAGCACTTTTATCAAACATGTGAAGTCTGGTGCAGATTGAACATGCTATGTTTGAAGTAGTGCAAAGCATGACGTATCCTGTTGCCAGCAGGTGGCGCTATGATTATAACAGGATATTGGCCTTTAGAGGTCTTCAGGCCAGGACTCTTACCAAACATGTCATATTTGGTCTAAATTGGACATTGCATGCTTAAGTCTGCGTAAGACTAGTCTTTATTTTGTTGCCAGCAGGTGGCACTATGATTATAACAGAATATTGGCCTTTAGAGGTCTTCAAACAGGTCAAGTTTGGTCCAAATTGGACATTGCATGCTTAAGTCAGTGTAAAACTAGCCTTTTCCTGTTGCCAGCAGGTGGCGCTATGATTATAACAGAGTATTGGCCTTTATATGTCTTTAGGCCAGGACTCTTACCAAACATGTCAAGTTTGGTCCAAATTGGACATTGCATGCTTAAGTCAGTGTAGAAGTAGTCTTTTCCTGTTGCCAACAGGTGGCGCTATGATTATAACAGGATATTGGCCTTTATATGTCTTCAGGCCAGGACTCTTACCAAACATGTCATATTTGGTCTAAATTGGACATTGCATGCTTAAGTCTGCGTAAGACTAGTCTTTATTTTGTTGCCAGCAGGTGGCGCTATGATTATAACAGAGTATTGGCCTTTAGAGGTCTTCAAACATGTCAAGTTTGGTCTAAATTGGACATTGCATGCTTAAGTCAGTGTAAAACTAGTCTTGTTTCTGTTGCCAGCAGGTGGCGCTATGATTATAACAGAGTATTGGCCTTTAGAGGTCTTCAAACAGGTCAAGTTTGGTCCAAATTGGACATTGCATGCTTAAGTCTGCATAAGACTAGTCTTTATTTTGTTGCCAGCAGGTGGCGCTATGATTATAACAGAGTATTGGCCTTTATATGTCTTTAGGCCAGGACTCTTACCAAACATGTCAAGTTTGGCGCAAATTGGACATTGCATGCTTAAGTCAGTGTAAAACTAGCAATTTCCTGTTGCCAGCAGGTGGCGCTATGATTATAACAGAGTATTGGCCTTTAGAGGTCTTCAAACATGTCAAGTTTGGTCTAAATTGGACATTGCATGCTTAAGTCTGCATAAGACTAGTCTTTATTTTGTTGCCAGCAGGTGGCGCTATGATTATAACAGAGTATTGGCCTTTAGAGGTCTTCAAACATGTCAAGTTTGGCGCAAATTGGACATTGCATGCTTAAGTCAGTGTAAAACTAGCCTTTTCCTGTTGCCAACAGGTGGCGCTATGATTATAACAGAGTATTGGCCTTTATATGTCTTTAGGCCAGGACTCTTACCAAACATGTCAAGTTTGGTCCAAATTGGACATTGCATGCTTAAGTCTGCGTAAGACTAGTCTTTATTTTGTTGCCAGCAGGTGGCGCTATGATTATAACAGAGTATTGGCCTTTAGAGGTCTTCAAACATGTCAAGTTTGGCGCAAATTGGACATTGCATGCTTAAGTCAGTGTAAAACTAGCCTTTTCCTGTTGCCAACAGGTGGCGCTATGATTATAACAGAGTATTGGCCTTTATATGTCTTTAGGCCAGGACTCTTACCAAACATGTCAAGTTTGGTCCAAATTGGACATTGCATGCTTAAGTCAGTGTAAAACTAGTCTTTATTCTGTTGCCAGCAGGTGGCGCTATGATTAGAGTCATCTCATTTTTGTCACTCCATAATTTAGAAAAATACTTAAAACAGACAGAAAACAATATATTTTCTAAATTTTGGGGGGAATAAAATGTATATCATCAAGCAAATTATATATATATATATATATATATATATAAAATTTGCTTGATGATATACATTTTATTATATATATACACATTTATATATTATATATATATATATATATATATATGAACAAATCCCTCTGTAAAAACCTTCAGGATATAAGCAGATATAAAAATGTAAAGTTTGGTGAGTAAGTGCTACTGAAGTGGATGTGATTTATGTCTCAGTGTAGGAGAAAAAATAATTTGGCCTTAAAAATGGCCTAAAATATGTATTGCAATTGAAATCTATTGACACAAATAGATAAACAGATAGATAAAATGTTTTCTTTCCACTATTCGGAAAAATCCCAAAATCTCAAACTTGACTTGTGTAAGAAAAACAGTGTTTTTGGAAGCAGTGTACTGTCTCCCCTTAATTAAACTTACTTTTCTGACTTGTCTTGTTTTATGCATCAGCTCACTTCATTTTTTTTTTTTAGCAGAAGACAAGACATAATGGCAAGTAAATGTATGTTTAGATATTTACACTGCAAAAGAAGAGCGAATAAGAAGGAAAATCGTTTTTGTTCCATGTGTAAGTGCTGTCGAATGTACATCTGTAAACCGTGCAAATAAAGAGAGAGAGTATCTGTGGGCATAAACCGTGCTCCAGCTCACACGAGAACAGGGGCGACCCTACAGACGCAGACGCAGACAGCTGCAGCTCAGGAGGAATGCGAGGAGCTGCGGCCGGCGGAGCGCTGGGAAACACTCCATATAAGGCCACAGAGGCAGAATCGCGTTTTTATCAATGAGAGGAACGCGTGCGCTCCACTGAGCCTGAGCTTCGTCCCGCTCGCGCCACACACTCGCTTGGCTCAGCTGCGGGACGGATCGCGTCCGGATCTCGGGACAGGTGCCGCTTCGGGACAGACTGCATCTGTTCATTATTCAGACACAATAAACCCCACACGGCCTTCACAGAACAGCAGCCATCATTAATACTACAACTAATGTGTGCAATCCGCCGTGGGCCATTTCTCTGCTAAATAATGAGTGTTTCCAAACAGGTTTCCTGAACACAACCATCAGTCAGCAAACAGACAGTCCTGCCTCTAACTTAGACATTATACAAAGAATCCTATTTTAAATTGCATTTTTGTGTCTTATATTGTAGTTAAAATATCTAATAATCCTTAGAACAAGAGAAGCTGCATAGAATATTCAAAAATTATTTCCTTAAACTTCATTCAAATCTGAATTTTAACGAATATGATATTATTTATATATATATATATATATATATATATATATATATATATATATACACACTATTTTAATGAAAGGTTTTGATCCACTTCGAATCAGTTCAGATTTTATTAAAGTTTTAAGAAATCATTTTTGAAGCGAATATCTGAATATAAATATGTAAATAATCGTAAGGATTATTAGATATTTTAACTACAATATAAGACACAAAAATGCAATTTAAAAACAGGATTATATATATATATATATATATATATATATATATATATATATATATATATATATATATACACACACATATAAACAGAAAAAAATCTGCTCACCAAGCCTATGTTTATTTAATTCAAAGTAAAGCATTTTTAAATATTTTTCGAAGATAATTTTGCCTATTTAAAAGAACTGTTTTCTATGTGAATACATTTTAAAATGTAATTTATTCCAGTGATTTCAAAGCTGCATTTTTAGCATCATTACTTAAGTCACATGATCCTTCAGAAATCAGTCTAACATTTCTGATTTGCTGCTCAAAAAAAAACATTATTTATTATTATTATTATTATTATTACAGTCCT
This sequence comes from Cirrhinus molitorella, assembly GCA_033026305.1. NCBI lineage: Eukaryota > Metazoa > Chordata > Actinopteri > Cypriniformes > Cyprinidae > Cirrhinus > Cirrhinus molitorella. The sequence goes on along the minus strand of CM065126.1, from coordinate 815,535 downwards.
GTTTCTAACTCAGACCTTATGCAAAGAATCCTGTTTTTAAATTGCATTTTTGTGTCTTATATTGTAGTTAAAATATGTAATAATCCCTAAGATTATTTACATATTTATATTCAGATATTCACTTCAAAAATGATTTCTTAAAACTTTAGTAAAATCTGAATTGATTCGAAGTGGATCAAAAACTTTCATCAAAAATAAAAATAAAAATACCATTCTTGGTGAACTTTTTTGATCCACTTCAAATGTTGACTACTATTTCACACACAAATACACACTACCAGTCAAAAGTTTTTGAACAAGTTAAGATTTTTAATGTTTTAAAGAATTTATTTGATCTAAAATACAGCAAAAACAGTAAAATGTTTCAAGCTTTTTAATATAATTTTGCCTCTTTACAATTATTTTTATTTTAATATATTTTAAAATGTAATTTACTAATTTTTAGAATCATTACTTCAGTCACATGATCCTTCAGAAATCATTCTAATCTTTTGATTTGCTGTTCAAAAAGCATTTATTAGTATTATTATGTTGAAAACAGCTAAGTAGAATTTGTTCAGGTTTCTTTAATGAATAGAAAGTTCAGAAAAACAGCATTTATCTGAAATAGAAAATGTATTTATCAAGACTTTTGATCAATTATTTATTATTCTTAATAATTTCTATCATTTCTTTTCCAAAAATAAAAAAAACTCAAAGTTTTTGAGTAATAATAATAATAATAATAAATGTTTCTTGAGCAGCAAAGCAGTATATTAGAATGATTTCTGAAGGTTCATGTGACACTGAAGACTGGAGTAATGATGCTGAAAATTCAGCTGCGCATCGCAGAAATAAATTACATTTTAACAGATATTCACATAGAAAGCAGTTACTTTAAATAGTAATAATATTTCACAATATTACTGATTTTGCTGTATTTTGTATCAAATAAATGCAGGCTTGGTGAGCAGAAGAGATTTCTTTAAAAAAAACAAATCTTTTGACTGGTAGTGTATGTATGAGATACTATTATATATGTATTACTTGTTTTGAAAGAGTTTTTCTGTTTTTGTTTTAATATTTCTTAAAGTTTTAGTAATTTTTTTAAAGTTAGTCATTTTCGTAGTCGTTTTTATTACTTATTTTTTATATGTCTATATAGTCTTAATTATCTTCTCTTTCAGTTTTAGTTTTAGTTATATTAGTACATCAAATTAAACTAAATGAAATTGAGAAATGTATTACAATTAAAATAAGTTTTTTTTGTTTGTTTGTTTGTTTTCAATGAACATTTAATTATTTCAAGTAAAAAAAATAAATAAAAATTAAATATAAATGAATGAATAAATAAATACGGTTTTTAAACTATAATAACCAGTGTTGGGGAAAGTTACTTTAAAAAATAACGCATTTTAATATATTGTGTTACTCCCTAAAAAAGTAACTAATTATGTTACTTAGTTACTTTTTATGGAAAGTAATGCATTACATTACTTTTGTGTTACTTTTTCATTCTGGACAGGGCTTTTTTGTTTGTTTTTAATATAAAAAGTTAGGTTTTTAGCAAATATAAAAGCCATTTCATACCAAAAAGGGAAATGAATAAGCCTAAAAAAAATTTATTTTACGTTTGAAAAGGAACACTCTTCAGCAATGAGAAAAATGAAGCACAAATGTTAATCTAAAGTAAGTTTTGCTTATTAGTACGGTTGAATTGGATCAACAAAGGTCAGCGGGAAAGACATTGGTTCATAAAATGGGATTAAATACATAAAGGAAACAAAAAGTGACAGATATTTTCTTGTAAATATAATAACTGTATTTGTAATGCTTATCCCCATCGCAGCTGAACAGTCCTACTATATTCACTAATACTCCATGCAATTTGATGACACTATCAGGAAACTCAGCGCTGGACTGAACCAGAACAAACACAAAGTGAGATCAATACTTCATCCAAACAGAAAGCAACAAGTAAACATCAGCTGTTTGCTTTGAACCTCTGCGTTTCTGTGACCGACTGAAGAACCGCCGCGGCTGAACGTCTCCGAAAGCTCGTCGTCATTTACAAGTGATTCATTTCTGAGCGGATCACGTCAACAAACTACAAAGCGAAGGTCACAACGAGTGCAGCACTATTTATACTCGCTATCTGCTGGAGTACGAGCGAGGAGTGAAGACGTGAATCACTCTAGTAAACACGGTAAAGACGCAGACGGACCGTCTGAAGAGGCAGATCAGAAGAGCAAACACGAAATACTTGAGCGCTTTAATATGCCAACGATAACTCTTCAGCGTCTAGATTTTGGACTCGAGAGTCTCTGTGATTCATAGATTCATAAAACATAATGACAGACCTTGGAAATCGCATCTGCGTAGGGCTGTGATATTGACCAAAAAACATCTAGATATTTTCTGGGATTTTGTCGACGGTGATAATTAGACAATATTTTTGCTGTGTGTGTTTTTGTGCTTAAAGGTTCACAGCAGTGATAATTATTCTTTTCCTAAAAGTTTAACCCCCTAATTGTCACCCGTCCCACCTGAAGTTTCTTCATCATTTTACAAATAAATTTGTTTTAATCATGACAAACTATATATTTAGATTCCTAAATAGATATTTTAACATTTTTTGTGTTAAAAATTACGTAGGAAAAGTACTAGATTAATTTATGACAAGAGCGCACCTTAAAAATCGTCTTCATAACTGGAGTTTGCCACAAAAAGACTTTCTTTGTTGCCTTTTTCCGTATCACGCTTTAGAAATCATAAGAAATTAAAATTAAAATCTTAAAATTCATCTTTGAAAACCATTTTAAAATCAGACATTGCACCATGATGGAAAATGCACATCAAAATCGTATTTCAAAATGTTTTTGTTCATGAATTATAAAAAAATAAGTTTAAATACTGCAATATTTGTTCAAAAAAGGGAGTGACGGTTAAAGGGTTAAATGGATTTTTTAGTTGACGTTTTATAAAGCCTTTTTTTCTAAAAGTGTGCATCAACTTTTGAGTCTAATTCTTACATTTAATCAGTCAATTAGAATAATAATACATTTAGGCTGTTAGTAAACAAATCAAATCAGTTTCAACAAATTTCATATTTGCAGAAGCTGCATTTAAAGTGACATTTAGATGCATTTACACATTAAAAGCGCAAGTAGGTGTCAGTAGTTCGCTGTTAGTAAGTGAGTCATGCGACTGAACCGAATCATTTAAACGGTTGATTCATTCAGAAACTAAACACCTTCATGTTGCTCAGAGGCGCAAAACAGCGCTGTGTCTGTGTTTGGAATGATTTTTGTTTGTCGAAAATTAAGCAAAAACAGAAAATATGCTGACTAAAACGTAAGTCTTGTTTATTGAACTGTTGTATAAAATCAATGTCACATTTGTAGTCATGCTGATTTTTTAAGGAAAAATGGCACTCTTCGTGTGATATTGTTTAACTATATGATACATTTTCTGCCCCTATATCTTGAATTCTGTGATCATTTCTAAATGCATTTTAATAGACTGAATCATGCAGCGAAAGAATGCACTCTAAATGCATTCCAGTGTTAATTTCGTTGACGAATAATTTTCGTCATTAACTTCGTCAACGACATTTTTTTCACAGACGAAAATGAAACGATAACGAACTGAAATTCTTCTTGCATAACAAAAACTATGACAAAAATCTACTGGCATTTTCGTCAATTAATAAAAACGAGACAAAAAAGTTAGGGAGGGACGATTTGGAAGGAGATTCATTCAGAAAAATCTGTCTGTTTGGACACAAGCTCAAATACACTTGCTGCACGTCTAATAAAACACTCAAAAATGTCAATATGTGGGAGAAGTGCAGACATATGGATACATTTTTGAGAACTCAATTCAGTCTTGTTTTCTGAGCGCAGACACTGAAGCAAACACACAGAAAACACGACTCACACTCTTTTGCGTTGCCTGAACTGAGAAATACACACAAAATGATCTGGAATGGTCCGTTTTGATGAGTATTCATGTAAACACAGTCGATTATGTCTTAAATGAACGTAAACACTAGAGAGAAAGTGTATCAGTGCATTGCATTGGGTTTTAAAGGGACAGCAGCCACATTTAGCGTCTATTGTCCGAGTCACTGATGTTCATCAAGCAACAAAAGAAAGACAGAAAACCACTCACTGCTCTTGACTGAATCACTAAAGATTCATCTAAATCCATTTATATGAATAAACATGTCTGTCTGAAAGAATGAAGAATATGGTAAACAAGTGACTATAAAGAATGCATCATTAGCCGATATAACCATTGGGATTTCATTCAGAAGAAGACCATGTTTTTATGAAAAGTGGTTTTATTTCATTTTAATATTAAGGCATGTTGTGTTTCACCGCAGTTAAATTGTGTGTTTATCATGATTAAACCTTAATATCAAACCTATATAACGAGTTTGGACATTTTAGAGAAGTTCTTAATAAATGCATTGCACTGCAACTAAATCCACTGAGTTTTAACCGACTAAATTTATTGTAGATTTAGACTAAAATCTTATGATATTTTGTCGTCTAAAAACTAAAATAGACTAAAATTTGACTAAAACGAAATGGCATTTTAGTCAAAAAACTATGACTAAAACTAAATTAAAATTTGCTGTCAAAATTAACACTGATGCATTACTAGACTTCTTCACCTAATGTAACATTATGCATGCACTCTTTAGGTGTGTTTTGTTTGTTTTTCGCATTATACTCGATAATGTCAAATTGCACATCGTTAAAACAACAATTGCGATATTATCGCAGACGATATATATATCGCGCACCCCTAATCTGGGGAAAGAAAAGCCCAGCAGAACATCTCAGTCAACGCAGACTCACCTTGGTTTCTCCGAGGCTCTCGGATTCGGACACTTGGTAGGTGAGGTCGGTCTCCTCGAAGCCCGTTGCGCTCATGCGCTGGTCTGTGGACGGATCGGAGCGAGGCGGGGAGTCCGGAGAGTTCAGGCAGGTTTGGATCAGAGCTTTGCCTGTCTCGCTGGTGATCATGGGCTGGAGCTTACGTGTCGCGAACGTATAGACGTGACCCGTCTCACTGGCCACCAGCAGCAGGACCTGAGTTCCAGTCAGCGTGGAGAGCTCATACGCCTTTGGAGACACAGAAACACACGTCAGAAAAACTGCTTATCTAGAGTTTTTAAGCGTCAAATCAAAGGAATAGTTTGTCCAAAATGAAACTCAGGTCATCCAAGATATACATGAGTTTGTTTCTTCGTCATTCCATGATGGAGTGAATGGGTGCCGTCAGAATGAGAGCTGATAAAAACATCACAATAATCCACACCGCTCCAGTCTATCAGTTAACATCTTGAGAAGACAAAAGCTGAAACAAATCCATCATTAAGATGTTTTTAACTCAAATACGACGCTATAATCTATAATAACACTTCCTCCAGTGAAAAAGTGGTCAGCTGATGTTTTTATCAGCTGTTTGGACTCTCATTCTGACGGCACCCATTCACCACAGATGATCCATTGGTGAGACAGTGATGGAATGACATATTTCTACAAATCTGATGAACAAACAAACTCATCTATATCTTGGATGATCTGAAGGCGAGTACATTTGAGTGAATGGGTGCCGTCAGAATGAGAGTCCAAACAGCTGATAAAAACATCACAATAATCCACAAGTAATCCACACCACTCCAGTCCATCAGTTAACATCTTGAAAAGACAAAAGCTGAAACAAATCCATCATTAAGATGTTTTTAACTCTAATATGATGCTATAGTCCATAATAACACTTCCTCCAGTGAAAAAGTCCATCTCCTGTTGTCTCTCACATCAAAATCCAGCAACATATTTTTTTAGAGCCATTTTGGCTTGATGCAGATTTCTCTCCTGATTCAGACCAAACCACTTTTTCACTGAAGGAAGTGTTATAGATTATGGACTCTGGATTGTAGTTCAAAACGTCTTAATGATGGATTTGTTTCAGCTTTTGTCTTCTCAAGATGTTAACTGATGGACTGGAGTGCTGTGGATTTCTTGTGGATTATTGTGATGTCTTTATCAGCTGTTTGGACTCTTATTCTGACGGCACCCATTCACTGCAGAGGATTTGTTGGTTGAGACAGTGATGGAATGACACATTTCTACTAATCTGATGAAGAAACAAACTCATCTATATCTTGGATGATCCGGAGGCAAGTACATTTGAGTGAATGGGTGCCATCAGAATGAGAGTCCAAACAGTTGATAAAAACATCACAATAATCCACACCACTCCAGTCCATCAGTTAACATTTTGTGAAGACAAAAGCTGAAACAAATGCATCATTAAGACATTTTTAGCTAAAATACAAGTCCATAATCCATAATAACACTTCCTCCAGTGAAAAAGTCCATCTCTTGTTGTCTCTCACATCAAAATCCAGCCACATATTTTTTTAGAGCCGTTTTGGCTTGATGCAGATTTCTCTCCTGATTCAGACCAGACCACTTTTTCACTGAAGGAAGTGTTATTATAGTTTATGGACTCTGGATTGTGGTTAAAAATGTCTTAATGATGGATTTGTTTCTTTTGGCTTCTCAAGATGTTCATTTTGATGTCTATTGTAATGTTTTTATCAGCGGTTTGGACTCTCATTCTGACGGCACCCATTCGCTGCAGAAGATCCACTGGTGAGTCAGTGATGTAATGACACATTTCTTCAAATCTGATGAACAAACAAACTCATCCTAATCTCAGATGACCTGAGGATGAGCACATTTTTAGAAAACTGACATTTTTGGGTGAACTATTCCTTTAAGGTCCAGCTTTTATGTAACAGAAATCTCCTTTGTATGGAAGCCCATTTTCGCCACTGAATAAAAATTTATTTTTCTTTATTTTAAAAAGTTATTGCAATGTGTTATCTCACAATTCTGACTTTTTTCTCTCAGAATAATAAGACATAAATTCACAATTGCAAGTTATAAAGTCAGAACTGTGAGATATAAACTTGCAATTCTGAGAAATAATGTTAGAACTGTGTAATATATAAGAAAAACTCGTATCGTCTTTTTTTCCCCCTCAGAATTCTGACTTTATTTCATGCAATTGTGCATTTATACCTTTGGCTTGCTTAGTAATATTTGCCAACATTTTCGACTTGATTGGATGCTATTAGAAGAGAGCAGAACAGAACTGAGCTAGACGATGACATCACTGTACTCTGCAGAGCTGCTGTAAAGAACAGAATTCGATCCATAATTGATGAACTTCACACCGTTATTAAACTGAGCTGAATTAACAATGAACTGAGTTTAATGGAAAAACCTGGCTGTTTGCTATTGTCCTCTTTTTAGAGCTGCTTTACGTTTGCGTCACTGACACACTATTTTCTTGTTTATTACTAAGCTGCCTTGACGCAATCTGCATTGTATAAAGCGCTACAAAAATAAAGGTGACTTGACAGATGATTTCAAAGCAGCTTCAGATTAATAATGAGGAAAACAAGTGTTAATGTTGCAGACACAGAAAGTGTTTATGCATTGAACTGATGTTTGTAATATTTTCACTCCTCAGCTGTTTGTTCTAAAATGATGGAGTTGCACGGCTGCAGAATCTAATGACGGCACCCGTTTGACATCAGTGTTTACTAACAGATAACCACTAGAAACGGTTTTAACGGGTCCAGGCGAGCGGCGGAGACGCAGCTGAAACAATGTGAGATAAGACTCTATTAATAGAGGAGCTGGTCAGCGTGTGACTGATCGAGCTGAAGGAGGAACGCTGGACTAGAAAGACTAACCAACTATCAGACATAACCAACACAGCAGCTGCTTTAACTTAAAATAATGAGGGTCATCACTAACACAGTATCAATAACAACAAACATTCAGCTTTAGAAATCACTGACTAATATACTGTGCAATGCATATTCTAAAATACACAGAGTTTAATGTATTATTGGATGTGTTTGTTCATAGCAGATGCTATAATAAACTCAAATTAGTGTCTGTTGGTCAACAGAACCAGAGGAAACTAATATGTGACCCTGGAGCACAAAACTAGTGAAAATAACCTCAAGTTATTATCCAAAAATGATGAAATTGTCGACAAAAAGGTAGCACGCATTCGGTTATATGAAAGTGGTTTGGCTATTTAAAAAGGTGCAGATTAAAACGATCTGTAAAATATGTAAAATAAATGTTTTACACATGCACTGGCTAGAAATAGTAGTTTTATTTTTCACGTTTAATCTAATCTAAAAAAAAAATGTGATGAATAGAAGTTGAAAATATTTATGTTTACATCTATTCTTCCTGGCAAAAAAAAATTAAAGTTTGACAAATTGTGTGCAATTTCTAGTTGTTTAGTTTTATGTTTACATTTTCACATTTAATCTACTTCTTAAAGCCAGACGATGTAAAGAAGAAAAGACTGTAATTGAGTTACTTACAAATTATGTTTACAACTGTTTTGTGTTTCATTAACTCTCATTTACCTTCTTTTGTCTTAGTTTTAGTTTTTAATTTATTTTAGTAAGTTGTCTTAATTGTTTAAGGCCAAATGTGTCATCTGTTATTGTTAATAAACTATACTTTAAAATGTAATTAATGAACCCTCACATTTTTGTGGCTTCACAGTTGGGATACTCTTTTAAAATGGCAGCATTAACAGTTTATATATTGAAATATATATTGTTATCAATCAATATGGGGAAAAAATTACATTGCATTTTTGCCATATCGCCCAGCCCTACCATTACATTACACATTTTAGGTAAAATAATCAGATTACTTTTGGATTACTTTTAGATTACTTTTGACTTAACTCGTTTATTACACTGATTTAAATTGGATTATCAATGATGTAGAAAATGCAAAGAGTAAGAAAATATGATCCATTCTTTGTAATTAACAACATGATGTGCATTAAACATAATATTGCATCAAGGTTTCCCAAACTAGGGTTCGTAAAGGTTTGTGAGTTTAATGAAAAGCTAACCCTAATTAAATCGTAAAAATTAAAATAAATCATTTTACTGTAAACATTCCAGAAATTTTGGAAACTTTCCACGATTTTTTTTTAATCTTCCAGGAGTTTTTAGAAAGTTTCTGAACATTTACTAGAAAATTTCCACCCCTTTGCAACCCTACAGTAACCGTTAATCAACATCGAAGAAACTGTGAACATTCAAATGTGACAATTATTGAAATATAATTTTTTTACTCAAATTAAACATATTTGCTGAATAAGGTTTAGATGACAAAAAAGTTTGGAACGCCTGCATTGCATACAAATGAGAAATAACGTGAATATGTGCATTTTAATGAGTTTAAAAAACAAAAGCCTTCCAAAGACATAATAATATATTGTTAAAAAACAATGCATTGATAATTCAAATAAAAAGTGTTTATCAGTAGCTGATGCAATGTTGAAACCTTAAACCTAAAATGATTTTTGTAAATCCAGTGGTCAAATGCCTGACTAATGATTAGTCTAGGAGCGAATGTCCACAAAACAGGACTTTCTGAATGTACATAAGCAGTAGGCTATTTTAGAAAGGTGAAAAATAAAACTTAGGGAGAACTAATGAATTATAAATTATTTATTGCTATTGTGTGAATAATATGTAATTGTGTAATGCATGGTCTGATCATTAGCGTATTAAGTAAAGATTTCCTACCACAAATATAAAAATTTAATTTCTAATTAGTAACGTGCATTGATAAGAACTTCATATGAACAACTTTAAAGGCGATTTTCTCAATATTTAGATTTTTTTGCACCCTCAGATTGCAGATTTTCTAAAAGTTGTATCTCAACCAAATATTGTCCTATCTTAACAAGCCATATCAATAGAAAGCTTATTTATTCAGCCTTCAGATGATGTATAAATCTCAGTTTCAAAAGATTGACCTTTTGACTTGTTTTGTGGCGTCATATTTGATCAGTCAGCTGCTGACCTGAGGACCATAAGAGTAAAACAAGAGGAACTTTGATCTGCCGAACGGCTGTAAAACAGCGGAGAGTTTAAATGCCCATCGTTCCCTCTTCAGCTGTTGCATCAGGAATGAAATGATCTCCATCTGTTCTCAAGAACAAAGCATCATGTGCTCAAGCCGCTGACGAACATCTCAAGAAACTCTGCAAACACCTTCATTCACATCAGACTAATGCAAACACAAACATACGAATGGCTGTGAAATGCAATTGTTATTGAAATTAATGTACTAATATTTTGCACTTTTAGAGGATTTTATGGTACTAAACTCATCTTTAGATGTTTGTACTTGTAAAGAAGACACATATTCTCGTGTAAAGTGTGTTTGGGGAGCAGCTGGATGCGTGTGAGAACCGTAAAGAGCGCTAGATGAGCTCAAGACTCTGATTGTCTCATCATCAGCTCTGCGTTTGCTCAGCTGTCAAGCGAATGAATGACAGCAGGTGAAGCAACTACAGCTAACACTAACACCCAGCATTTGTCGTGTGAAAGCACATTTGTCTGATGTTTACGACCCAGGAGGACGCCTGCTTCACTCACTAGCTTTCGTCCAAATCCAGCCATTTAACCAGGAATTAACGGATTAGACATCACAGAAGGAATGATAAGAATGAGATGGAACTGAACTTTTACTCAAAAAATCATTATCAAATGTTAAGGCGGTCATTAACAGTGTTGGGGAAATTTACTTTTAAAAGTAATGCGCTACAATATTGCGTTACTCCCTAAAAAAGTAACTAATTACGTCACTTAGTTACTTTTATGGAAAGTAATGCGTTACAATATTGCGTTACTCCCTAAAAAAGTAACTAATTACGTCACTTAGTTACTTTTATTGAAAGTAATGTATTAAGTTACTTTTGCGTTACTTTTTAAATCTGGGCAGGGCTTGCTTGTTTGTTTTTAAAATAAAAACATTTGATTCTCAGCAAATGTAAAAGTCCTTTCACACCAAAATGAATATGAAGTGAATAAGCCTAAGGCTGAAGGAAAATTAAATTGACGTTTGTACAGTAGAACTGTAGGAAAAGAAAGTTCAACACTCTTCAGCAATGAGGGAAAAAAAGCACAAATGTTTTGTTTATTAGTACACTGCAAAAAATGCTTTTCTTACTTAGATTTTTTGTCTGGTTTCTAGTCAAAATATCTACAAATTCTTAAATCAAGAAGACAAGTAAAAATTATTGTCTTGTTTTTTCTGAAAACAAAAATTAAACACTTACAAAATTAAGTGTTTTTGCTTAAAAGCACCAAAATAATCTCCCAATGTAAGCAAAATAACCTTGTTTTCTGTTTGAAATAAGATTTTTTGACTTGCCCCATTGGCAGATGTTTTTCTTGTTTTAAGCAAAAACTCACTTCATTTTGACTAGTTTTTTCTGAAAACAAGACAATAATTTTTACTTCCTGATTTAAGATTTTTTTGATATTTTGGCTAAAAATGACACAAAAATCAAAGTAAGAAAAGTATTTTTGCAGTGTACGGTTGAACTGGATCAAAGGTCAGCAGCAAAGTCACTGGTTAATAAAATGGGATTAAATACATAAAGGAAACAAAAGTAACTGGTGTTAGTTTTTTTAAAAAGTAACTCAGATATTTTCTTGGAAATGAAAAAGTAATGTGTTACTTTACTTGAAAAAAGTAATATTATCACATAACTTGAGTTACTTGTAATGCGTTTCCCCCAACACTGGTCATTAAATTCTGTTAATGGCATGAAGAGGAAATCTTCTACATTATGTTAAAATGGCCAAATATCAACAACCGCTGATCTCTGATGTTTCTATAGATGAAGCGTTTCTATAGAGTTCTCAGAGATGAACAAGAGCTCAAACGCTTCTGGATTTAATATTCTCGAGCGGCTTCAGACAACAGCTGGTGTCAGCTTCAGAAAAACTCTCATTCCTTCACTTTCTCAAACCGCAATAAATGGAAGAATTCCCTTTCCACAGGAAGACTATCAGCTCTCTCCTTCCAATCCATCATGAAGATCAGGAGGAGGACCTGAGGGAGACACCCTCCATGCTTAGATTCAGCTGAACTGAGCTGATGAAAGATGCTGTTCCTCAGACCTGCTGAACCACAGCCAAATGACTTCATTTCAAATGAGTACTTCAGCCAACTATTCAAATGTGCTCCTCTGGAGTGAATGGGTGCCGTCAGAATGAGAGTCCAAACAGCTGATAAAAACATCACAATAATACACAAGTAATCCACACCACTCCAGTCCATCAGTTAACATCTTGAGAAGACAAAAGCTGAAACAAATATATAATTTAAGACATTTTTAATGGCTTCCTCCAGTGAAAAAGTGGTCTGGTCTGAATCAGGAAAGAACTCTGCACAGATCAAGCACCGTTTACAAGCCAAAACAACTCTAAACTTTAACACTTTTGTCTTCTCAAGATGTTAACTGATGGACTGGATTGGTGTGTATTACTTGTGGATTATTGTGATGTTTTTATCAGCTGTTTGGACTCTCATTCTGACGGCACCCATTCACTGCAGAGTATCCACTGGTGAAACAGTGATGGAATGACACATTTCTACAAACCTGATGAAGAAACAAACACATCTATATCTTAGATGACCTCAAGGTGAGTACATTTGAGTGAATGGGTGCCGTCAGAATGAGAGTCCAAACAGCTGATAAAAACATCACAATAATCCACAAGTAATCCACACCACTCCAGTCCATCAGTTAACATCTTGAGAAGACAAAAGCTGAAACAAATGCATCATTAAGACATTTTTAACTAAAATCACAGTCCATAATCCATAATAACGCTTCCTTGAGAGAAAAAGTGGTCTGGTCTGAATCAGGAGAGAAATCTGCACAGATCAAGCACCGTTTACAAAACAAAACAGCTCTAAATAAATATGTGGCTGGATTTTGGACTTTTTCACTGGAAAATGCGTTACTATATATTATGGACTCAAAGTATTTGAGTTAAAAACGTCTTAATGATGGATTTGTTTCAGCTTTTGTCTTCTCAAGATGTTAACTGATGGACTGGAGTGCTGTGGATTACTTGTGGATTATTGTGATGTTTTTATCAGCTCTCATTCTGACGGCACCAATTCACCGCAGAGGCAGTGATGGAATGACAAATCTACAAACTAGAAACAAACTCATCTATATCTTTCAGCATGAATAAAAAATATTTTTTTAAATGGCGATTTTGTGCTTCATGGAAAAAACTTGCAAGAGAAACTGTGGTGAACTACTGCTTTGGAAAAGTTCCCAAAGTGTTTACTTTCTAAGCATCTTCTCAGCGAATGCCTCTTCCCAAACCGAGCGGTTACACTTCGTCAGTCGAGAGTGTTTTGGCGGCCTGAGATTATGTGGGTCACGATGGCTCGAGGTTTGTGCGGCACCAGAGCTGCTGGTCTGTAATAGAGAATGTCAGTTGCTCGTCTATTTAAAGCTCAGACCGTCGCGTCTGTTGTGACTTCGCTTCACCTACCGAAGGACAAGACATGTGACACCACAGAAGAACAAGACCCACACAAAAAACCCACATAGTCCTGGAGACCTATGGCAAGCCGTTTTGACTTTTATTCATTCGCAGGATATGAATTCTTGATATCAACAATTCAATTTTCACTAGTTAAAATGATAATTCTTGATATTACTAGTAACAATGGCAATTTTTGATATCAGGAATTACATTTCCACTAGTAAAAAAGTTAATTATTGATATCAACAATTGAATTTCAACTAGTAAAAACTATAATTGTTGATATGAAGAATTGTATTTTCACTAGTTAAATGTCACCATAGACTCCCATTCAAATTTAATTGTTGATACCAAGAATTAATTTACTAGTTAAAATGTCAATTTCACATATCAGAAATAATTCTCATTAGTAAAAAACGTTATTTTTGATATCAATAATTATTGTTACTAGTGCAAATGTCCATTCTTGACATCAAGATTTCAATTGTCACTAGTGACAATGTTCATTTCTGATATCATGAATGCGATTGTTACTAGTAAGAATGCATTTTAGAATCTGAAATTACTCTCCTAATTATTGATAACACAAATACATTTACAGATATCAGAAATAAGAAATGCAACATGTTGAAATATCAACAATTACATTTGAATGGGAGTCTATGGTGAGATTTAACTAGTGAAAATTAAATTGATATCAAGAATTCATATCCTGCGAATGAATAAAAGTCAAAACGGCTTGCCATAGGAGACCTGTGGCTTATTTCTTCAACAGCTCCTCTGAAGGGGTAAAACAGCGTGATGTGCAGTAAGAGCTCAGAGCTCTGAAATGAAAGTGAGAACTTTTTAGGCGCTCAAACCAAGGCCATCATGACCTTACACAAATAATAATAACAACAGGTTTTAATTTTTTTGCATTAACATGCATGAAATAGTAGCTCATGAATAATTATTCAACTTAAATCTTGTGCATTTTAAATGTAACATAATTGGAGATAATGCAAGAACATTTAATGTTGGCCCAAGTTTGATTTTTGGCCCCTCATATTTAAAAGCTCTAGGAGAAACTTTCTTTCTAACCCTGTGGAGAGAAGTTTACACACTCTCTTAGGTGTTTTTATTTCATGACTGTGTGCATTTAATCTTAATATAACTACTTATTCTATTCAGTCATGCAATTGTATTGCACGACTCGAACCTACAAGCTTTCAGCGACCAGTCGTGATCTTTAACATCTGAAGCGTGTTTGACTTCTAGATGTTCCTCACCTTCTTCATGATGCCAGTCTTCCTCTTGCTGAAGGTCGTGTACCGTCGCAGTTTGTTGTCTATAAACTCCATCTTTATCTTGACTCTTCCCCGGGTCTTCTTGCCGGGTTTCGCCCCGGCCACTCCACCCGCGAGCACCCCGGAGGGCAAGCCGGCCTCCCGTCCCACCATCGCCGCCTCCATCTCGGCTCTCTCCCGCTTGACGCCGCCTCCCCTCCGGCCGTCCCCGACTGACCCCATGGGCTCGTCCTCATCGCCCGAGTCGGAGTCCGCGTCAGAGCCGCTGCACACGTGCGGGGGTCCCTCTTTATCCGGCTCGAACCTCCCGGGCATCCCGAGCCCCATCGCTCCCAGCCCCCGGGCGAACCCCGCGCGGACCCCGGCGCCCATCACCACCGCGCCGTGGCCTGCGCTCTTTCCAGCCGCTGATCCGGTTCCACTCAGAGCCGCTCCGCTCTGGCTGGATAACATCCTAGAAGCCGGGGAAAACGATCCGTATGACGGCAGCGGAGCGCTGGAGCGACAGTCGGTGAGAGACCGAGATCCGGAGCGGCGCTCATACACGGACAGGGACTGCGTGAAACTTTGAGAAGTGATGCTGAACCTGAGCGCCTTCAGCCGGCTTCACTCCCACTTTCTCTCGCGCTTCACCTCCTCCTGCCCTGGAGCTCCGCGAGCGACGCGCTTTCTCTAAAAGGAAAGCCGCACGAGCGCTTCCGCGATCCCTCCGCCGTCATCTAGTGCGCCGCGAACGCTTGAAATCAAGGCTCTCCTCTGTTCAACGCGCCGCGAACGCGTTAACACCGCGCCCCGCAGCTGACAGCTGTCAATCAACTACGTTCATTTGACGCGTTGCAACGCTCTGCGCCAGCGCGGAGGGATCTATACACGGCCGGTCTACTTTCCTCCATATAAAGAAATACACTGTTTCCTTTTTTGGAGTTCTCGCTCCTTATATGGCGAGTCGGAGTCGAGTCCAGCGATTGGCTCTCGGGGGGACGGCCTGCAGCGCGGTTGGCTAAAGCGGCATCTCATTTGCATAAATACCAAAACGGTTGCGCTCACCGCGCACGTCACGCAAGGGGGCGGGGCTTCGCGTCTGTCCGCTGCTGAATTACACTATTAATAGATGAGGGATATTAATAACAACAATAGTACGTTTATTAAAGTGATTTATGTAAGTGTGCAGAAGACATATACGATTAAAACTGCATTATTAAACTTTCATAACGCAATTACTTAGTATTAATGTAAACATTAATCCCAAACATTTCCCAGTAACCTCATCTGATCTCATAGAAACACACACATATGCAAACCAAACAATTGTTCATTCCACTGCAACAAGCATTTATGTAATTTCATGGCACTACAGCACAAATGCAGTTCCCATAGAAACAGTTATAAAAGCCTCAGACTCTGAGCTGAACATTTCATTAAAATACTTAAATCAAACGCTTCACATATTGTTCATCTGGAGGAATCTTCTAATCTAGAAGGACGGAATCAACACACATCAGAGCTTTTCTGTGCCATCTTTTTACCTAAACCACCAAGAAATTTTATAATTTCAACATTTCAGTAAAATGGCTTTATAAATGAGTTGTTTGCTCAACTAAATTGCCACTAAAAACCACCAAGGAAGCTTTCGAAGAGCAAAAACCAACTGTTCTCATGTTTAGGTGAGATGTTGCACACGGATGAACATGAACACACCACATTTGCATCTAACCAAGTGTCAGAACAACAAATGCTTTTTATGAAAATAAGAGGCAAACATGAAGAAACAGAACATTTGAGGCTGAGAGACGGAGGTCATCATCTGTATGAAGAGCATCATGCGTGACATGCACCTGAGCTCTTCTCTGATGACGGGCAACATTTGCATGGCAAAAGAAGCTCCGCTCACGCTTATCTCTCTTTCTCACACACACACACACACACACACACACACACACACACACACACACACATGACTCAGGCACATCAGCAGGGAAAAGTGTCCAACAGATGGAGGCCATTTATGGTGCATCTGAGGCAGAAGAAGCCTGAATGAGGCTCTGTAAAGAACAGAGAATGGAAAAGCATTCACACACGGCACTCACACTACATCCAAACATATTAAAAGTGATTATAGTGGGCTGTGAAATTTGTCTAGTAATGCAAGTTATCCAAACTAGTCTTTGTTGAACTGGCTGTTTTTTCTCTCAAACACATAGCGCCATCTGCTGGACTTTATATGCAGAGATCTGAGCACAAACTTACAGGACTACAGTAGTTCACACAAAACTGAAAATGTGCTAAAATGCACTCACCCTTAAACCGTCCAAGATTAGGATGAGTTTGTTTCTTCATCAGATTTGTAGAAACGTATCATTCCATCACTTGCTCCGCAACAGATCCTCTGAAGTGAATGGGTGCCGTCAGAATGAGAGTCCAAACAGCTGAGAAAAACATGCATGAAAACTGAGCATTTACTAAAGGAATAAAATGAGAATTTGCTGAAACTTTGCTCCTCCAAGGTGTAGATGAGACCAATGCAGTGAATGGGTGCCGTCAGAATGAGAGTCCAAACAGCTGATCAGAACGCATAAAAACTGAGCATTTACTAAAGGAATAAAATGAGAATTTGCTGAAACTTTTCTCATCCAAGGTGTAGGTGAGACCAATGCAGTGAATGGGTGCCGTCAGAATGGGAGTCCAAACAGCTGAGAAAAACATGCATGAAAACTGAGCATTTACTAAAGGAATAAAATGAGAATTTGCTGAACTTATCCAAGGTATAGATGAGACGAGTGCATTGAATGGGTGCCGTCAGAATGAGAGTCCAAACAGCTGATAAAAACATGCATTAAACCTGAACATTTACTAAAGAAATAAAATGAGAATTTGCTGAACTTATCCAAGGTATAGATGAGACCAGTGCATTGAATGGGTGCCGTCAGAATGAGAGTCCAAACAGCTGATAAAAACATGCATAAAAACTGAGCATTTATTAAAGGAATAAAATGAGAATTTGCTGAAACTTTACTCATCCAAGGTGTAGATGAGACCAATGCAGTGAATGGGTGCCGTCAGAATGAGAGTCCAAACAGCTGAGAAAAACATGCACGAAAACTGAGCATTTACTAAAGGAATAAAATGAGAATTTGCTGAAACTTTACTCATCCAAGGTGTAGATGAGACCAATTCAGTGAATGGGTGCCGTCAGAATGAGAGTCCAAACTGCTGATAAAAACATGCATACAAACTGAGCATTTACTAAAGGAATAAAATGAGAATTTGCTGAAACTTTACTCAACCAAGGTATAGATGAGACCAATGGATCCTCTGTAGTGAATGGGTGCCGTCAGAATGAGAGTCCAAACAGCTGATAAAAACATAAATCCACAAGTAATCCACACCACTCCAGTCCATCAGTTAACATCTTGAGAAGACAAAAGACAAAGTTTATAGTTTTTTTTTTACTGTTTTGTCTTGTAAACGGTGCTTGATATGTGCAGATTAATCTCCTGATTCAGACCAGGACTCTGTAGTTTAGTTAAACACATCTTAATGACGGATTTGTTACTTTTGGCTACTCAAGATGTTCATTTTGATGTCCTATTGTGATGTTTTTATCAGCTGTTTGGACTCTCATTCTGACGGCACCCATTCACTGCAGATGATCCATTGGTGAGACAGTGATGGAATGACACATTTCTACAAATCTGATGAAGAAGCAAACTCATCCTAATCTCTGATAATCTGAGAATGAGGATGTTTTTGGAAAATTGACATTTTTGGGATGAACTATTCCTTTAAAGTCAAGTTTTATGTAATACAGATCTCCTTTGGCTTGCATAGTTGGGGACACTATATTTTTGGCAACATTATTGACTTGATTGCACAGACACTGTTTTATTATTTACAATGAACTGACTTTAACAGAAAAAACTGACTGTTTGCTATTGTCCTCTTTTTAGAGCTGCTTTACAGCAGAAATGAATTGTGTTTGTGTCACTGACACACTATTTTCCTGTTTATTACAGGTTTATTACTAACCTACAGAACCTGTTACTAAGTGCTACAGAAATAGATGATGACAGATGATTTCAAAGCAGCTTCACACTAATAAAGAGGAAAATAACAGTGTTAATGTTGCACAGTTACAGTAATTGTTGAATTGCATTGAAATGCATTGAGATTGAGACAAAACTGATGTTTGTAATGTTTTCACTCCTCTGCTGTTTGTTCTAAAATGATGGAGTCGTACGGCTGTAGAATCTAATGACGGCACCCATTTGACATCAGTGTTTACTAACAGATAACAGATAACAGGTCCAGACACAGCTGAAACTGTGAGATAAGACCCTATTAATAGAGCTGCTGGTTTATTTCTTCATCAGTTTCGTAGAAATGTGTCATTCCATCAGTGTCTCACCAATGGATCCTCTGCAGTGAATGGGTGCCGTCAGAATGAGAGTCCAAACGGCTGATAAAAACATCACAATAATACACAAGTAACCCACACCACTCCAGTCCATCAGTTAACATCTTGAGAAGACAAAAGATGTTTGTAAGAAACAAATCATAATAACACTTCCTTCAGTGAAAAAGTGGTCTGGTCTGAATCAGGAGAGAAATCTGCACAGATCAAGCACCGTTTACAAGACAAAACACTCCAAAACAGCTCTAAACAAATATGTGGCTGTGTGTGTGAGAGAGAGAGACAAAAGGAGATGGACTTTTTCACTGGAGGAAGCATTATTATGGATTATGGACTTGTGTTTAAGTCAAAAACATCTTAATGATGTATTTGTTTCAGCTTTTGTTTTCTCAAGATATTAACTGATGAACTGGAGTGCTGTGGATTACTTGTGGATTATTGTGATGTTTTTATCAGCTGTTTGGACTCTCATTCTGACGGCACCCATTTACTGCATTGGTCTCATCTATACCTTGGATAAGTTCAGCAAATTCTCATTTTATTTCTTTAGTAAATGCTCAGTTTTTATGCATGTTTTTATCAGCTGTTTGGACTCTCATTCTGACGGCACCCATTCAATGCACTGGTCTCATCTATACCTTGGATAAGTTCAGCAAATTCTCATTTTATTTCTTTAGTAAATGTTCAGGTTTAATGCATGTTTTTATCAGCTGTTTGGACTCTCATTCTGACGGCACCCATTCACTGCATTGGTCTCATCTACACCTTGGATGAGTAAAGTTTCAGCAAATTCTCATTTTATTCCTTTAATAAATGCTCAGTTTTTATGCATGTTTTTATCAGCTGTTTGGACTCTCATTCTGACGGCACCCATTCAATGCACTGGTCTCATCTATACCTTGGATAAGTTCAGCAAATTCTCATTTTATTTCTTTAGTAAATGTTCAGGTTTAATGCATGTTTTTATCAGCTGTTTGGACTCTCATTCTGACGGCACCCATTCAATGCACTCGTCTCATCTATACCTTGGATAAGTTCAGCAAATTCTCATTTTATTTCTTTAGTAAATGTTCAGTTTTTATGCATGTTTTTATCAGCCATTCACTACAGAGGATCCATTGGTGATGTGATGGAATGCTGCATTTCTCCAAATCTGATGAAGAAACAACATCTACATCTTGGATTTCCTGGGGCTGAGCACATTTTCAGCACATTTTGATTTCTGAAGGCTGAACCTTTCACTTAAAGTTATGATGGATTGCGTGTGTCCTTTGATCAAACAGATAAAAACAGAAAAAAGTGGCAATGCTTCACCATATTCTATAATTGTCATTGGATTAACATGTAAATCCCACCACAGTAAGGGGCATAATTTGACCAATTATACTTGGAGGAACAAACAGATCCTTAAAACAGTTGATTTTATGAAGCAGAGATAGAGCGAGGCTGTTAAAAACATGACTGTTTAATGAGAGCAGCATTACATCTGGATTACTGTGACCTTTATAAAGCAGAATATAAAAGCATCATGGTGTGAGAGTCTGCCATAAAAATAACCACGAACAGACAGTGACGATGATCACAGAGATTAAAAACAAACAACAACATCAACAATAATAATAAAAATACATACGAAAAGATTATATAAAAGCAGTTCTTAAAAACAACAAGCATTAACTGCATTACAAAAGATACTGTAAAAAAAAAAAAAAGAACAGCAAATAAGTCCTTCATGTTCTAGGCACTTTTAGTTGTAAAAGTCAATGTTGACCTGTTATTTTGATCTGTAAACCTGATGAAAACCACAGAGAGCAAGTCCAGGACGGGTCTGAATGAAACCAACACTGGCCGCATTAAAATCAGAGACTCATAAAACCTTCATCAGAAACATCACACATCAGCGCTTCTCAACCATCATGATAAATACAATTATTAGAATCTATGGACACTCCTGATTTCTGTGCGTTCCTCAAGGTTCCTGCTCATTTAAACCAATGCATTTGTGACTTTTTCAGTCACCTGTCATTCACTGGGTTTTTAAAATAAGCAATTATGACCATTTCTACCCAATAAAATATTACATACCCCTTGCAGAATCTGCAAAATGTTAATTATTTAACCAAAATAAGAGGGATCATACAAAATGCATGTTGTTGTTTATTTAGTACTGACCTGAATAAGATATTTCACATAAAAGACATTTACATTTAATCCACAAGAGAAAACAATAGTTGAATTTATAAAAATGACCCTGTTCAAAAGTTTAT
This sequence comes from Cirrhinus molitorella, assembly GCA_033026305.1. Taxonomy (NCBI): domain Eukaryota; kingdom Metazoa; phylum Chordata; class Actinopteri; order Cypriniformes; family Cyprinidae; genus Cirrhinus; species Cirrhinus molitorella. The sequence goes on along the minus strand of CM065126.1, from coordinate 794,145 downwards.
ATCCCCTTGATTCTTAACACTGTGTTGTTCCTGAATGATCCACAGCTGTGTTTTTTGTTTAGTGATAGTTGTTCATGAGTCCCTTGTTTGTCCTGAACAGTTAAACTGTCTGCTGTTCTTCAGAAAAATCCTGCAGCTCCCACAAACTCTTTGGTTTTCCAGCATTTTTGTGTATTTGAACCCTTTCCAGCAATGACTGTATGATTTTGAGATCCATCTTTTCACACTGAGGACAACTGAGAGACTCATATGCAACTATTACAGAAGGTTCAAAGGTGAAAACTTTTGAAATTTGAAGATCATGGTAAATTGAACTAATTTTGTCTTCTTGGAAACATGCAAGTATCTTTTGTAGCTTCTGAAGGGCAGTGCTAAATGAAAATAAATATGATATTTATGCAAAATGAGCAAAATGTACACATTTCCTTTCTGTTCAAAAGTTTTCACCCCCGGCTCTTAATGTGTGTTTTTTCCTTCTGGAGCATCAGTGAGTGTTTGAACCTTCTGTAATAGTTGCATATGAGTCTCTCAGTTGTCCTCAGTGTGAAAAGATAGATCTCAAAATCATACAGTCATTGTTGGAAAGGGTTCAAATACACAAAAATGCTGGAAAACCAAAGAATTTGTGGGACCTGAAGGATTATTCAGTATAAAAATGCAATTTGGCATTAAATAGTCTTCCAGTCTAGAAATCACTTTTGTTTAATGCTTGTTTTGTCCTATTTTAAATAATTTGAAGTAATTTTGATGCTCCCTACATTGTAAAAACAATTAGCTGAGATAACTTAAAAGAATTTGTTATCCAACAGTCTTAAACTTTTAAGCTTAGTCTACTTGAAATACTAAGTTCTACAACTTATTTGAGTTGATTCAACTTAAAATTTTAAGGTTTTAAGGTTAACAAATTATTTTCAACTAATTTTAATTTTTTACAGTGTATTGCACGTGGTTGAGAAGCGCTGATCATCTAATATTAATTGTCGGTCGTGTGAAAAGAGGAAAAACAATCCAGAAGGACTTTGTGGAGACGGACAGTTAAAATAAAATGTGATTATACATGGCTTAGAAATGTTCGCAATCTGAGGCGTTGCATATTTATTTATTACGATAACACCTGCGTCACACCTGTGAGCACCTTGAAGAAACATAAAGATCATACTATAACTATGAACAATCTCTCTTTCATCACACACACACACACAATGTTATTTAGTGAATATCTGTTAAATGTATTATAGCTTTGTATGCCAGTCTCTAACTTCATCATTAATCTCTCAGTGACTGAATTCCACTAATGATGTTTCGTGACACACTTCCACACATCCGTATGCATTGATTGCAGCGTGTGACGAGAGCCGCAGGCGTGGCGTGATTCCAGCATCGTGTGTGTGCAGTACCTCCTGCGTCTGTAACCTGATGGATCTGCGATTGTCCTGCGCTGCAGAGGTCAAAGGTCATCCTCGGAGTCCCTGAGGCTCCAGCGAGAGGAAGGAGCTTCTATGAAGCGTAAACGGGACAGAAGCGTGTTTGATCCTCTCCAGTCTGAAATGTTTGTGGTCGAGTCTCCGATTGCAGCCGTGATCCTCTAGACTTTGGTGTCTGTGGAGGAGTCGCTCAGAGTCTGAAGGATCTCGCTGAACGTGGGTCGTTCTTTAGGGCTGGACGCCCAGCAGCGGCTCATCAGACCGCAGACGTGAGCGGGACAGTTCACCGGAGGAGACAAACGTAGATTTCCAGCCTGGAGAGCTGAGAAACAGAGAGACACGCATGAGACAACATGACACCGACATCATGAAGTTGAGATCAGAAGTTTACATACATCTTGCAGAATCTGGAATCATACAAAATGCATGTTGTGTTTTTATTTACTACTGACCTGAATAAGATCTTTCACATATAGTCAACATAGTCCACTAGAGAAAATAATAGTTTACATCCGCTTGATTCTTAACACTGTGTTGTTCCTGAATGACCCACAGCTGTGTTTTTTGTTTAGTGATAGTTGTTCATGAGTCTCTTGTTTGTCCTGAACAGTTAAACTGTCTGCTGTTCTTCACAAAAATCCTTCTTCTTTGGTTTTCCAGCATTTTTGTGTATTTGAACCCTTTCCAGCAATGACTGATTTAGAGATCTATCTTTTCACACTGAGAACAACTGAGAGACTCATATGCAACTATTACAGAAGCTTCAAACACTCACTGATGCTCCAGAAGGAGAAAACATGCATTAAGAGCCGGGGGTGAAAACTTTTGAACAGAATGGAGATGTGTACATTTTTCTAATTTTGCCTAAATATCTTTTTTTTTTTTCATTTAGTACTGCCCCTCAGACGCTACAAAAGTATGGAAGCATATGGTTAGCGAAATTCGATTTGAAATGTAATATGCAAAATGGCAATGCATTTTGTATTTAAATTGCCATTTTCCAACATATGTGCAACATTTATTGCAAAATGAAAATTAAAATTCAATTATAGAATTTAGATTTGCCATTTCCTACACTAGTTTTAATATGCAAATCAAAAACGTATATATATAATGCTTTAGAAGTTTTAGAAGTAAAATTAAAGCATATTACCCAAATTGAACAGATGTTTTCCATGTCCAAGCAAATTGAAATGTCATATATGTAAGTGTCAATGCATTTTAGGAAAAAAATACATTTTGCTACCCTTTTGCTGCAGCTTTGTCTCAGAATGCATTCTGGAATTTATTCTCAGTGCATTTTGCTGCAATTATCAGCCGCTTTTATGATGAAAATGCAATCCCACGTGTCCTATCCGTAAGACTAAATGCATTTAGGAAAAACACCATTTAAATGATCATTTTGCTACAGTTTTTGCTTGGACATGGAAAATATATCCAATCAATTTGACTAATACATTTACATTTTGCAACTTATAAAGCTTTAAAATATGTTTTTGATTTGCATATTAAAACTAGTGTAGGAAATAGCAAATAGAATTATAGAATTTAATTTTCATTTTCCTTTTGCACTAAATGCACTACCGTTCAAAAGTTTGGGGTCAGTAAATGTTTATTCATTCTTTTTTTTTTTTGAAAGAAATGAATAAATTGTTACATTAATAAAAAGTGACATAATAGATTTACATTGCTAGAAAAGATTTATAGTTTGAATAAATGTTGTTCTTGAAAGAAAAAAAAAACATTGGCGGCACAACTGTTTCCAAAACTGATAATTCTACTAATAATTGAGAATATCAGAATGATTTCTGAGAGATCATGTGACACTTAAGCCTGGGAAACTGAGTAACAGCTGATGAAAAATCAGCATTGCATCACAGGAATAAATTAGATTTTAAAGTATATGAAAATAAAAACCATTATGTTCTATTGTAATAACATTTTGTAATATTACAGTTTATTTTCTGTATTTTTGATCAAATAAATGCAGCCTTGACTTCATAAAAAAAAATGCAAGTCTTACTGACCCCAAACTTTTGAACGGTAGTGTATGTTGCACATATGTTGGAAAATGCACATTTACATACAGAAATACATTGCGATTTTACATATTACATCTCAAACGTGACCCATATGCTTCTATACAAAAGATACGTTTCCCAGAATACAAAATAAGTTAAATTTACCCTAATCTTCAAATTTCTTAATGCATGTTTTTTCCTTCTGGAGCATCAGTGAGTGTTTGAACCTTCTGTAATAGTTGCATATGAGTCCCTCAGTTGTCCTCAGTGTGAAAAGATGGATCTCAAAATCATACAGTCATTGCTGGAAAGGGTTCAAATACACAAAAATGCTGGAAAACCAAAGAGCTGGAGGATTTTTCTGAAGAACAGCAGACAGCTTAACTGTTCAGGACAAACAAGAGACTCAATAACATAAAAAAGGGTATAGAAAAATTACATTTTGATAAATGTTTAAAAATTTAATGCAACCAACAAAAATCCCTCACATTTCATGACTTGGACAAAATAAATATGAAATTCCCTGACCTTCAAAATCTGGAAAAGACCTTTTAAAATTCCATGATATTCCAGAAATTCAATGACACAAAGAAACCCTGGTTGAAACTGGCTTATGCACTAATATTTCTGATATCTGCTCACCTTCCAGCACCTGGTCGTCGTTGAGCGTGGGATACGGCAGCTCGCCCAAACTGAACACCTCCCACATGAGCACCGCAAACGCCCAAACGTCTGACTTACTGCTGAACTCGCCCTCAAACGCGCTCTCAGACGGCAGCCAGCGCAGAGGAATCCAGCCCTGCTTATGCTGATAGTACTCGCTGAACACACACAGAGACACTCATCAGCACGTGACCGAGCTTCATCAACACTAGATGGCGCTCTACGCACGTCGACGTCCTCTGCGGCGCTTTAATGATCTTTAAGGAGCTCGTACCTGTTATAGACGTCTTTGCTGAGACTGAGAGCGGACACTTTCACGTGTCTCTGTCCGCTGATCAGACAGTTCCTCGCTGCCAGGTCTTTATGCACAAAACCCTTGTTTGATAAATGCTGCATCCCACGAGCCACCTGAGCACAGATGGAGACCTGCAGAGCACCATAGACGTCATGAACACAGAGTTATTGAATGCACTCAGATGCAGAAATGGTTGAAATAATACTCAAATGGTCCTACTTTAGTTTTAGTGCTGATGGGATGAGGCTTGAGTTTCTCATCGCTGCTTTTTGATATCGTGAGGAACTGTTTGAGATCACCCTGAAAGAACAGAGAAAAGCATTCACATTGGCAATGCTTAAATATTAACACAACGAACATTTCAAACTAAAGTCTTCATGCATATGTGCATCAGAAACTTAAAAAAAAGTCTGATTGAATGCAATATTGCTTATAAAGACAATAAAGTAAAATTAAATAATGGTGCACGTTTAAGCTTAATGTTCTGGACACTTTGACCCAGAATGGATTTTCTTTTTCTTAAAAATCCTAGTTAACCCCTTAACTGCCACCGTCCCACCTGTGGGAAGTTTGGCGCTGTTTTTTTGTGTTGTTCTTTTTCTCTATCAAATTTCATAATAATGTAATCATCATAAATAATATATTGTTAGCTTAGAAGCCCAAAAATCATCCTGTGAAAACTGTTTTAAAATCAGACATTGCTTTACCATGGAAAAAGTACTTTAAAATCTTTCAGCGGCCTCCTCCGCCTTAGCAGCGGTGTCAAGTGTCATGCATTACGGTCTTTTATAATCGAAACTTGACAACAAAAAGATCATTGGATAGGTCTGAGTCTCAGGATATTTTATGATTGACAGAGAAATGTATATATTTTGACAGTAAAATGCATATGGAGTTTGAATGGCACCCGGTGGCTGTTTGTGGTATGACGCCCTAAATAAAACTTTCACAGGAACCTCAATTTTTTTCATATCAACTTCAAATTTGGAACATAACTTATTTAGACATAGCGCTTCAATTTAATATTTAGGGTAAATCCTGTTATGTAAAATATTTATTTTATGTCAAATAAAATAACAATTGTACAGTGCATCTTTACAGTAGATTTAAACTTCTATAACTTACTGAGAGTTTATTTTTTTTTAAAAACTTCCACTTCAGCTATAATCTGTTGATTGGTATCTTTCTTAAAAAAAAGACCAACCTCAGATCTGTATTCCAAAGTGTTCAAGAATTACGACAATTTAAGTTTCTATAGTGCACTTTCATGTCTATTTTAAAAAATGGGGGGGTGACAGTTATAGGGTTCATTTATCACTTTTTCATTTACCATTCACATTCCTGAAATGGTACTTGAAAAGTGCTTGAAACATTGAAAGACAATGCATCTACGAAATATATATATTTTTTAATTTTAATAAATGTAATTTATTTAATAAGCACATATCTTTTCATGCAAAATTCATGCAATTAAAAAACATCAAACTGTTTTTGACTATTTCAGTTAATCTAATAAAACTTTTGAGCTAAACTAGTAGTAGTGAAGGCTGAAGACATGAAAAGAGGAACAGAGTAATCAAATCAATCGCTCCGATTGATTCAAACTCGTGACGACTTTCCATTTCAAGCGATTCACTAGCAAAAACCCGGTCAAATAAAAAGAGACATTTATTTTTAAAGTAAATTTTAAAGTGTTTTTAAACTCCAATCTGATCATATATCACAAATCATTTCATTTAGATCAGGACTTTTGCATATTTCAAATCATTTGATTCAGATTGGAACTTCAAGAGTTCTTGAATTATTCTGCTAATTAGATGATTCGCTATCCAAGGCCTGATCTGAAATTATGGTTTGTGAATCATTATTCAGATCGGGACTTCAGAGAGTGGATCATAAAACAATTGATTTAGATTGGAATTTAGGAGCTGGTTCACGAATCATTTGCTTTAGATCAGAACCTAGGAGTGCGGATCGTAAATCATTTGATTCAGATTGTAACTTTAGAGCCGGTTCTTGAATCATTCCTCAAATTAAATGATTTGCTATCCATGACTCTGAGTCCTGATCTGAAATTATGGTTCGTGAATCATTATTCAGATCGGGATTTCAGAGCGTGGATCGTGATTCATTTGATTTGGAACCTAGGAGTGCGGATCGCAAATCATTTGATTCAGATCGGGACTTCGGAGCACATATCACAAATCATTTGATTCAGATCAGAATTTCAGAATGGGTTCACCAATTTTTTGGCTTCAGATCAGAACCTAAGAGTGTGGATCGTGAATCATTTGATTTAGATCAGAATTTAGGAGCTGGTTCACAAATCTTTTGCTTTAAATTGGAACCTAGGAGTGCGGATTGCGAATCATTTGATTCAGATCGGGACTTTGGAGCACAAATCATTTGATTCAGATTGGAATTTCAGAGCGGGTTCTTGAATCATCCAAGGCTCCGCGTCCTGATCTGAAATTATGGTTCGTGAATCATTATTCAGATCGGGACTTCGGAGCGTGGATCGCGAATCATTTGATTCAGATTGGGACTTCAGAGCACATATCACAAATCATTTGATTCAGATCAAAATTTCAGAACCTAGGAGTGTGGATCGCATATCATTTGATTCAGATTGGGACTTCGGAGCTGGTTCTTGAATCACTCCACAAATTCATTCGCTATCCAAGGCTCTGGGTCTTGATCTAAAATTATGGTTTGTGAATCATAGTTTGCGAATAATTTGATTTAAATCTGAATTTAGGAGTGGGTTCACAAATCTTTTGCTTTAGATCGGAACCTAGAAGCTTCGGAGCGGTTTCATGAATCTTTTTTCAGATTTTTTTGCTTATACAGTAGAAAACATCAAACCGTAAGTGAGATCTCTGACTGAAGTCCTTGAAAATCAAACAAGCAGTGCTTGAAAAGTCTATGAAAGTCCTGGAATTTTTTGTTACAGTATCTGAACAGACCCAGTGTCTTTCTGTACTTTTTGTGAATTCCTCACTTTGCCACAAAAAGCCGATTATAAATGTCTCATTATTTTATGTCTCATTAATGTTATTATAAAGCATTTGAAAAAAGCATTCTTGTGGATAATTTTGAATCAGGAAAAGGATTCTCAGCAGCTCAAGGGTTGGATTTATACATTCAAACAGAAATTGTTGACTGTTGCATATCCATTAATAAAGGAGTTTGAATGTGTTCAGTACCAGATCCACGTATTCCAGGATCATGTAATGTGGTTCGGTCTCTCTGCAGATTCCCAGCAGCCGTACGACGTGAGCGTGATTGAGTTTGCTGAACATCTCCAGCTCTCGTCTGAACTCTGTTCGGTGCGTTTCCTCTCGACTCTGTAAACTCTTGACCAGCACCAGCGTCTCCTGATCGGCCTCCTCCATCGCCTTCGCTTTAGCCAGAAACACCTCGCCGAACACACCACGCCCTGCACACACACACGACACGGACACATGAGTCTGTTTCTACATCAGATTTGTAGAAATGTGTCATTACATCACTTGCTCAGCAATGGATCCTCTGAAGTGAATGGGTGCCGTAAGAATGAGAGTCCAAACAGCTGATAAAAACATGACAATAATCCACAAAATTGGACAAAAGTGTTACATTTTAGAGTTGTTTTAGCTTGTAAATAGTGCTTGATTTGTGCAGGTTTCTTTTCTCAGATCAGACCACTTTTTCACTGGAGGAAGTGTTATTAAGGATTATGTTTTAGTTAAAAACTTCTTAATGATGGATTTGTTTCAGCTTTTGTCTTGTCAAGATGTTAACTGATGGACTGGAGTGGTGTGGATTACTTGTGGATTACTGTGATGTTTTTATCAGCTGTTTAGACTCTCATTCTGACGGCACCCATTCACTACAGATGATCCATTGGTCTCATCTACACCTTGGATGAGTAAAGTTTCAGCAAATTCTCATTTTATTCCTTTAGTAAATGCTCAGTTTGTATGCATGTTTTTATCAGCTGTTTGGACTCTCATTCTGACGGCACCCATTCACTACAGAGGATCCATTGGTGTTACCTATACCTTGGATAAGTAAAGTTAAGCAAATTCTCATTTTATTCCTTTAGTAAATGCTCAGTTTGTATGCATGTTTTTATCAGCTGTTTGGACTCTCATTCTGACGGCACCCATTCACTACAGAGGATCCATTGGTGTTACCTATACCTTGGATGAGTAAAGTTTCAGCAAATTCTCATTTTATTCCTTTAGTAAATGCTCAGTTTGTATGCATGTATTTATCAGCTGTTTGGACTCTCATTCTGACGGCACCCATTCACTACAGAGGATCCATTGGTGTTACCTATACCTTGGATAAGTATAGTTTCAGCAAATTCTAATTTTATTCCTTTAGTAAATGCTCAGTTTGTATGCATGTATTTATCAGCTGTTTGGACTCTCATTCTGACGGCACCCATTCACTACAGAGGATCCACTGGTGTTACCTATACCTTGGATAAGTAAAGGTTCAGCAAATTCTCATTTTATTCCTTTAGTAAATGCTCAGTTTTTTATGCATGTTTTTATCAGCTATTTGGACTCTCATTCTGATGGCACCCATTCACTACAGAGGATCCATTGGTGTTACCTATACCTTGGATAAGTAAAGGTTCAGCAAATTCTCATTTTATTCCTTTAGTAAATGCTCAGTTTTTTATGCATGTTTTTATCAGCTGTTTGGACTCTCATTCTGATGGCACCCATTCACTACAGAGGATCCATTGGTGTTACCTATACCTTGGATAAGTAAAGGTTCAGCAAATTCTCATTTTATTCCTTTAGTAAATGCTCAGTTTTTTATGCATGTTTTTATCAGCTATTTGGACTCTCATTCTGATGGCACCCATTCACTACAGAGGATCCATTGGTGTTACCTATACCTTGGATAAGTAAAGTTAAGCAAATTCTCATTTTATTCCTTTAGTAAATGCTCAGTTTGTATGCATGTTTTTATCAGCTGTTTGGACTCTCATTCTGACGGCACCCATTCACTACAGAGGATCCATTGGTGTTACCTATACCTTGGATGAGTAAAGTTTCAGCAAATTCTCATTTTATTCCTTTAGTAAATGCTCAGTTTGTATGCATGTTTTTATCAGCTGTTTGGACTCTCATTCTGACGGCACCCATTCACTACAGAGGATCCATTGGTGTTACCTATACCTTGGATAAGTATAGTTTCAGCAAATTCTAATTTTATTCCTTTAGTAAATGCTCAGTTTGTATGCATGTATTTATCAGCTGTTTGGACTCTCATTCTGACGGCACCCATTCACTACAGAGGATCCATTGGTGTTACCTATACCTTGGATAAGTAAAGGTTCAGCAAATTCTCATTTTATTCCTTTAGTAAATGCTCAGTTTTTTATGCATGTTTTTATCAGCTATTTGGACTCTCATTCTGATGGCACCCATTCACTACAGAGGATCCATTGGTGTTACCTATACCTTGGATAAGTAAAGTTAAGCAAATTCTCATTTTATTCCTTTAGTAAATGCTCAGTTTGTATGCATGTTTTTATCAGCTGTTTGGACTCTCATTCTGATGGCACCCATTCACTACAGAGGATCCATTGGTGTTACCTATACCTTGGATAAGTAAAGGTTCAGCAAATTCTCATTTTATTCTTTTAGTAAATGCTCAGTTTGTATGCATGTTTTTTATCAGCTGTCTAGACTCTCATTCTGACGGCACCCATTCACTGCATTGGTCTCATCTACACCTTAGATGAGTAAATTTTCAGCAAATTCTCATATTATTCCTTTAGTAAATGAATATGATGCGATCATGTGAAGCACTATTCTAAATCTAGAAGCAAATATAAATCTTGTAAATGCTCATTATTCTAAAAGTGAAGTGAGTTTGTTTGTGTTTCGATGACGTATTACCCAGTGTGGTGATGGTCTGCAGGTGCGCTCTGGGAAAGTGCAGTTTGTCACTGGAGCTCTGCTGTTTCTCAGTGTTTGCTGAAGGTCCCAAGATGGTTAAAGCCACTTCCTCCTGGATCTCAGACATCCTGTGGCCGTTCTGCTGCACAGCGCCACCTACAGGAAACACAAAACACACTCTTTGCAAAAAGCTCTAAATAATGCTCAAACAGGCAAATATCATCTGATTGATTAGTCCAGGGGTGCCCAATAGGTCGATCGCGATCTACCAGTCGATCGCAAAGACAGTGCTGGTAGATCGCACGTCATTTTAACATGTGCTTTTATTATTATTATTATTACATATAATGTCTTTCAATCTCCTTTTAGTTTCTGTCTGACTTGCAGTTGCGCTTTACAAATAAATTTTGACCAGGCGAGATTTTTGTTTATTCCGTCGCCATGACAACTAGCCGCTTTAAGCGCTTCGGAGAACAGGTTGCATGAAAGTGCTGAAGTAATTCGACTTAACGGTATCCCTGAGGGGAAAAAATCAGGTTGCGGCTGCTATAGTTGCTGCATTTCATAATAAACAGAACATAACAAAATGGAAACATAACCTAATAGAAACATTTTATTAATTAAACATGAGCGCTGCATGTTCCTGCGCTGCTTTGTGTTCAGTCATTGCCGGAGAAACAGCTTTTATAAAGCGCCACCTGCTGACCGATGACTGGAAATTTTCTAATGTGAAAATTAACCCACGTTTTGAAACTAGCGTAAACTAGTGGATCGACAAGAAGATAACACATATAAAAATCGAAACAATTAAGACAGTAAAATATATTTATATGGTTATTTAATTTTGATAACAAATGTTTAAATTAATAGAATGACTGATACGACTCCATTTTCTTAAAAATGTATATAGAATATTTTGTTTTTGTGAAAACCCGTAAGTCATGCTTTGTACATCATTTTACAGTTTAACATGCTTCCATGACATTGCTCTACCGCACTCATGTGGTGTTCATTTTATTTTTGCAGGTCTTAAAAAAAAGGACTTAAAAGACTTTGAGCTTAAAAATGTACATTTGAACTTAAAAACCTTGCAGTTTTGCTCCCTTACATTTCTTAAAGTGAAATGGTTACTAAGGACTTTGAAGCAACACTTAAGCAAACTCTTAGATAATTAAGCGAAATGCTTAATGACAGCCTTAAAGTTCCTTAAGTTGACCCTTTGGTTTTTTCTTGCTACCCAAGTTTCACTAAGGGTACCCTTAACCTTATAACTAAGGGATTTCTTAGCTTAAGGGCCTTCATGCAACCGGGCCCAGAGCGGGACATTTTTAAGATAGCATCTGAAGTGTATTTGTTTTTATTAAACTATGTGTTTTTGTTGGTAGATCTGGTTGAGTTGACCCTTTAAAAAGCAGATCATCACATAAAAAAGTGCGTGCACCCCTGGATTAGTCTATCTGACACTAATCATGTGACACACACCGTTCAGACACTCCATCTCGGGCTCTTCTCCTGTGCTGTTCTTCTGCAGCCGTTTGTTTTTGCGTCTCTGTTTGCAGTAAAACATCAGTCCCAGTACAGCGATGATGTACGCCACGGCCACCGCCACCGACAGCGCGATCGTCTGGAACATCTTAAACTGACTCTTATCCTCGTCTTCGCTGCGCGGATGCACTGGCTTCTCTGAGAACAGCAACAGTTTGACACTTAGCAAAACACCACAGTAAAACCACTGCAGGCCATTCAATAAACTGTTACATTTTGTTATTAAGTTCAGTGCAACTGTAGCATTTTACAGTTGCCAGGCAACAATGTAACACTGATAACGAATGTTTCAGTTTATGAGCAGTTCAAAGGCGTTGGTTTGATCAAAACATCAGTGCAACATCACACTGAACTTTACTGATTAACAGGATAAAATCGTGCAATCCTCTGAAATACCGACCGAATTCCTTCAGAACTGTTCTTTTTAAATGTCTAAATCTTGTTTATGAGAAACTGATTCAAATGAAGTGAGTTTATGATTAAAACATGAAACTAACATCTGCCAAGAGCCTCAGATAAACCAACTTAATTCAAGGGGAAAATAAGTTTTCAATCCTCATTGATAGATATTTGCTCTTGTTTTAAGTGGAAATTCACTTCAAGGATGTTTAGATGTTTGTACTGGAAAACGAAATAAGAAAACTTCCTTATTTAACCCTTAAATACCCTCAACATTTTTGAGCACCTGTACTTTTCTTTGTTTTGTTTTTTTTTCCACACCTATTATATCATTACAAACAGGAGGAGTTTAACTTAAAGTTTCTGTCTAGCTAATTTAAAGTCTTAACTTTCCTTTTGTTTTCTCTTAAAAATGAGTGAGTTTCCAGAATTTTAATTAAAAATGCAAGCAAACAACTGGGTGTTATTTATTTATTTTTACTGTGTACCCAAACAAAAACTCCTGAAATTTGGATTTTTTTCTTTAGAAAATTGTATTGAGGTGTTTTACACTTCCAAATAAAACATTTTCTACATATATAACATTCCCCAAGCAAGTTATAGCCATTTATTGTAATATTATTACAGGTGCTTTTCAGTGAAAAACAGGCTTATTTAGTTTTTTGACAATATAGATGTGTCCAAAAACATTTAGGGAGTAAAGCAACAGTAGAAACAGTGTTATATAATAACAAAACACTAAAAGTGACTTTTTTTCAGATAAATATATTCTCAATCTGAGTATGAACAACAAACTCAAACAGTGTATCAAATATCAGTAAAAATGGAAACAATTTCTGTTACATTTTGTTATTAATCAAGTTCAGTGCAACTGTAGCATTTTACAGTTGCCAGGCAACAATGTAACACTGATAATGAATGTTTCAGTTTATGAGCAGTTCAAAGGCGTTGGTTTGATCAAAACATCAGTGCAACATCACACTGAACTTTACTTCTTAATTCCTTCAGAACTGTTCTTTTTAAATGTCTAAATCTTGTTTATGAGAAATTGATTCAAATGAAGTGGGTTTATGATTAAAACATGAAACAAACATCTGCCAACAGCCTCAGATAAACCAACTTAATTCAAGGGGAAAATACGTTTTCAATCCTCTTTGATAGATATTTGTTCTTGTTTTAAATGGAAATTCACTTCAAGGACGTTCAGATGTTTGTACTGGAAAACGAATAAAAAAAACTGCCTTATTTGACCCTTTAAAGACCTAGAACATTTTTGAGCACCTGTACTTTATTTGTTTGTTTGTTTTTATATCACTATTATATCATTATAAACAGGAGAAGATTAACTTGAAGTTTCTGTCTGGATAATTAAAGTCCCAACTTTCCTTTTGTTTTCTCTAAGAATAAGTGAATTTCCAGAATTTTAATAAAAAACGCAAGCAAACAATTTGGTGTTTTTTTTTTTTTTTTACTGTGTATTCAAACAAAAACACCTTGTTTATGAGAAATTTTCTATAGAAAATTGTATGTAGCTGATTTACACTTCCAAATAAAATTTGGTCCACATAAAACATTCCCCAAGCAAGTTATAGCCATTTATTACAATATTATTATAGGCACTTTTAAGTGAAAAACAGGCTAATTTAATTTATTGACAATACTGATGTGTCCAAAAATGTTTGAGGAGAAATTAACAGTAGAAACAGTGTTATCTAATAACAAAACACAGTAAAAAGTGACTTTTTTTTTTTTTTTAGATAAATATATTTTCATTCGGAGTATGAACAACAAACTCAAACAGTGTATCAAATGTCAGTAAAAATGGAAACAATTTCGTTATTAATCAAGTGCCAAAATGCCTTATTTAACCCTTAAAGACCTACAGCATTTTTGAGCACCTGTACTTTTCTTCGTTTTTTTTTTTCAGACCTATTATATCATTATAAACAGGAGAAGTTTAACTTGTTTTTAAATCATTTTTAGTTTTCTCTAAGAATAAGTGAATTTCAAGTATTTTAATAAAAAACGCAAGCAACAATTGGGTGTTTTTTTTTTTTTTTTTACTGTGTACTCAAACAGAAACAGATTTTTTTTCTTTAGAAAATTGTATTTAGGTGTTTTACACCTACAAAATTTTGTCTACATATAACATTCCTAAAGCAAGTTATAGCCATGTATTATAATATCATTATAGGCGCTTTTCAGTGAAAAACAGGCTTATTTAGTTTACTGACAATATTGATGTGTCCAAAAATGTTTAGGGAGTACATTAACAGTAGAAACAGTGTTATGTAATAACAAAACACAGTAAAAAGTGACTATCAAGTCTATCAAGTATCAGTAAAAATGGAAACAATTTCTTCATTTGTTTTGCAAGATATCTTCTTTTTTAAGTGTGATTTAAATTCTCTTTTTTCATATGTGGTCAACTTTGTTTTATTGTTGGGTAAATATCGTATCCATACATGCAAATGGAAAAAATGTAAGCCTTCCTGTAATGTGTTTCTCTCTGAGTTTGTAAAAATTGTCTTGTGCAACAAAAATACAAACAGTCCAAATTATTCACAAACTACCCACTAAATAAGAGAAACAGCGCCTAGTGATGCAAAAAAACAAAATTCCAGTGCTTTATCTGATATCTACTACCGTTTCATCCTTGTTTTTGGTTTGTGTTATGTCAAAGGGCTCTGTCATGTGTATTTCTGTGCTTTTTCAAAGGTTTTGTTTTAATGCACACACAACATGCTTTACTTTCACTTTGCGTTTGTTCAAATTTCTAAAGAAACATGCTAATTGGAGGTTCAAAATTATAAACCTATGTTTATTGGTTGAATAGATGACCGTTTGAGCCAATACAAGACTTTGTAAAGCATTCAAATTGGATTGGCAGTTCAAAAGTTACTAAACATTTTAAAAACATTAGTTATTTTTAGCTGCGGGCGGCTGTCTCCATCTGAGAAAAACAAACAACACACCAGTCAGATTAAAATGTGTGTTCCTTACCAACAACGTAAAGCTGTGCTGCAGTGTCTCTGATATTGCAGGTGTTTCCTGCGATACAGGTGTACACTCCTGTGTCATCAGTGGTCACATCGCTAATGACCAGAGAGCCGTTGGGCATCTTCTGAAACCTGACGAAACACAAATCAACATGTCAACATTTGCTGAAGGCTCATCATGCACACTGCCACCCACAAGCTATTTAAAGGAGACTTTTCTGCTCATCAAGGCTGTGTTTATTTGATTAAAAATGCAGAAAAAAGTGTAATATTGTGCTATACTAGCAAGATGCTAGCATGTTTCAGGCATGATTAGCAAGTTTGTAGCATGATTAGCAAGTTGCTAGCATGTCACTACCATGTTTCTAGCATGATTAGCAAGTTACTAGCATGTTGTTAGCAACATTTCTTGTATGACTAGCATTTTGTTAGCATGACTAGCATGTCGCTAGCATGGTTAACAAGTCGCTACCATGTTGTTAGCACATTTCTAGCATGACTAGCATGTTTCTAGGATGATTAGCAAGTTACTAGCAAGCTGCTAACATGTTTCTGGCATGATTAGCAGGTTTTTAGCATGATTAGCAAGTTGCTAACATGTCGCTACCATGTTTCTAGCATGATTAGCAAGTTACTAGCATGTTGTTAGCAACATTTCTTGCATGACTAGCATTTTGCTAGCATGACTAGCATGTCGCTAACATGATTAACAAGTCACTACCATGTTAGCATATTTCTAACATCACTAACATGTTTCTAGGATGATTAGCAAGTTACTAGCATGTTGCTAGCATAAATAGCATGTTACTGGCAAGTTGCTAGCATGTTGCTGACATGATTAGCAAGTTTTTAGCATGATTAGCAAGTTGCTAACATGTTGCTACCATGTCTCTAGCATGATTAGCAAGTTACTAGCATGTCGTTAGCATGTCTCTAACAAGATTAGCAAGTTACTAGCATGTCGTTAGCATGTCTCTAGCATTATTAGCAAGTTACTAGCATGTCGTTAGCATGTCTCTAACATGATTAGCAAGTTACTAGCATGTCGTTAGCATGTCTCTAGCATGATTAGCAAGTTACTAGCATGTTGTTAGCATGTTTCTAGCATGATTAGCAAGTTACTAGCATGTCGTTAGCATGTTTCTAGCATGATTAGCAAGTGAGTTTGAATAGTCTTGGCTCATTTGAACATTCTGTCAATGTAAGTCTATGGGATTTTTCCCAGTTTTAATCATTATTTTTAGGAAAATCGTAAGTGTGATCAGTTAGAAGTTAGAAGTCTGAAGATCTGGGCTGAGTTTGGAGTTTGTAGAGCTAAAGCCCTAGGAGGAGTACAGTCAACAGATTTCGGAAGAATGTAATATTAAGTTTAAATAGCAGATCGGTTAGTTGGCTTCCTCAAGCACACTTAATTATATTTTAAAGTATATTAAGATAGAAGAACACTATTTTGAATTGCATTAACATTTCACAATATTACAGCTTTTTCAGTATTTTAAATCAAACAATCCTGCTGAAAAAAAACAGCATATGCTGGTTAGGTAGGTTTTGGTGCTGGTATGCTGGTCCTGCACCAGCATTAATCAGCAAAAGGACCAGCAAAAACCAGCAAAGGACCAGCTTAAACCAGCAAAAAACAGCATATGCTGGTTAGGTAGGTTTTGATGCTGGTCTGCTGGTTTAAGATGGTCCTTTGCTGGTTTAAGCTGGTCCTTAGCTGGTTTAAGATGGTCCTTTGCTGGTTTATGCTGGTCCTTAGCTGGTTTAAGATGGTCCTTTGCTGGTTTATGCTGGTCTTTAGCTGGTTTAAGCTGGTCCTTTGCTGGTTTAAGCTGGCCTTTAGCTGGTTTATGCTGGTCTTTAGCTGGTTTAAGCTGGTCCTTTGCTGGTTTATGCTGGTCTTTAGCTGGTTTAAGCTGGTCCTTTGCTGGTTTATGCTGGTCTTTAGCTGGTTTAAGCTGGTCCTTTGCTGGTTTATGCTGGTCCTTAGCTGGTTTAAGATGGTCCTATGCTGGTTTATGCTGGTCTTTAGCTGGTTTAAGCTGGTCCTTTGCTGGTTTAAGCTGGCCTTTAGCTGGTTTATGCTGGTCTTTAGCTGGTTTAAGCTGGTCCTTTGCTGGTTTATGCTAGTCTTTAGCTGGTTTAAGATGGTCCTTTGCTGGTTTATGCTGGTCTTTAGCTGGTTTAAGCTGGTCCTTTGCTGGTTTATGCTGGTCCTTTGCTGGTTTATGCTGGTCTTTAGCTGGTTTAAGCTGGTCCTTTGCTGGTTTAAGCTGGTCCTTTGCTGGTTTATGCTGGTCTTTAGCTGGTTTAAGCTGGTCCTTTGCTGGTTTAAGATGGTCTTTTGCTGGTTTATGCTGGTCTTTAGCTGGTCCTTTGCTGGTTTATGCTGGTCCTTTGCTGGTCCTGCACCAGCATTAACCAGCAAAAGGACCAGCAAAGGACCAGCTTAAACCAGCAAAGGACCAGTTTAAACCAGCAAAAAACAGCATATGCTGGTTAGGTAGGTTTTGATGCTGGTCCTTTGCTGGTTTATGCTGGTCCTTAGCTGGTTTAAGCTGGTCCTTTGCTGGTTTATGCTGGTCTTTAGCTGGTTTAAGCTGGTCCTTTGCTGGTTTAAACTGGTCCTTTGCTGGTTTAAGCTGGTCCTTTGCTGATTTAAGCTGGTCGTATGCTGGTTTATGCTGGTCTTTAGCTGGTTTAAGCTGGTCCTTTGCTGGTTTATGCTGGTCTTTAGCTGGTTTATGCTGGTCCTTAGCTGGTTTAAGCTGGTCCTTTGCTGGTTTATGCTGGTCCTTTGTTGGTCCTGCACCAGCATTAACCAGCAAAAGGACCAGCAAAAACCAGCTAAGGACCCGCATAAACCAGCAAAGGACCAGCTTAAACCAACAAAAACCAGCATACAGCATCAAAACCTACCTAACCAGCATATGCTGTTTTTTTCAGCAGGGAAATGCAGCCTTGATGAGCAGAAAAGTCTCCTTTAAAAAGCATTAAAATTCTGAGATCATTGACCTGCTGGAGCTGCTGCTGCTGAGCAGTTTGTCTTTGAGCATCCACTGGACGAACGGCTGCGGGTCGCCCGACGCCTGACAGTGAAGCACGGCCGTATGACCCTGATAGACTGTGGTCTGCTCCGGCTCCAGTTTAAACTCCACATGAACTGACAAAACAGTGAATAAGTGTTAGTGTGTGTGGAGTAACTCACAAGAACTCATGGTGAACCTCAGCGTTCAGATCACAAACACACACCTCCTACAGTGAGATGCACTTGTGCTCGTATCTCTCCCTGTGCACCGCTGGACGCCACACACGTGTAGTTTCCTCCGTCGGCGCGGGTCACTGTACTGAACTGAAGAACTCCGTTCGTCTGCCTCACGTGAGACGGCAGATCAGCACCATCTGTGAACAGACACACGAGAAAAACACTGCAGTGCAACTGGAACACTGCCCCAAAAAAATCTAAAATATTTATATATTAAGATGCATTAACTACATGCAAAATGACAAATATTTAGTCTTGTTTTAAGCTAAATGCACTTAAGTTTGTTTTTTTATCCACTGGAAACAAAACTAAATATCTAAATATATATAAAATATATGCAATTTTGCTTATCTAGTAAATGCATCTTAATTAAAGAATTTGTAGATATTTTGACTAGAAACAAAACAAAAATACTAAGAAGACTTTTTTTGCAGTGAAAGTCCTGGATTGAGCTCTACTCTGCAAAAAAGGCTTATCTTACTTAGTATTTTGGTCTTATTTTTAGTAAAATGTATAAAATATTTAATAAAAATACAGTAAAACATATAGTAAAATGTTTTACTTATTTAGTCTTGTTTTAAGCTAAATGCACTTAATTTAGTGTTTTTTTTCCACTGGAAACAGGATTAAATGTAATTTTGCTTATCTATAAATGCATCTTAGTTTAAGAACTTGTAGATATTTTGACTAGAAACAAGACAAAAATGCTAAGATTACTTTTTTTCAAGTGAAAGTCCTGGATTGAGCTCTACGCTGCAAAAAAAGTCTGATCTTAATTATTTTTGTCTTGTCAAAATATCCACAAGTTCTTAAATTAAGATGTATTTATTACATGAGAAAAATGACAAATATTTGGTCTTGTTTTAAGCTAAATGCACTTAAATTAGTTTTTTTTTTTTTTTTTCACTGGAAACAAGACTAAATATCGTATGCAATTTTTTTATCTAGTAAATGCATCTTAATTTAAGAACTTGTAGATATTTTACTAGAAACAAGACAAAAATACTAAGAAGACTTTTTTTTTTTGCAGTGAAAGTCCTGGATTGAGCTCTACATTGCAAAAAAGGCTTATTTTAGTATTTTTGTCTTGTTTCTAGTAAAATGCCTAAAAAAAAAAAAAAGATTATATATATATATATATATATATATATATATATATTTTACTTATTTTAAGCAAACACTGCACTTAATTTAGTTTTTTATCCCCTTGGAAACAAGACTAAATGTCTTATGTCATTTAAGAATTTGTTGATATTTTGACAAACTAAAAACAAAACAAAAATACTAAGAAGGCTTTATTTTGCAGTGAGAGTTCTGGATTGAGCTCTATGCTGCAAAAAAAAGCTTATCTTACTTAGTATTTTTGTCTTGTTTCTAGTAAAATATCTACAAATTCTTAAATTAAGATGCATTTACTACATAAGCAAAATAACAAATATTTAGTCTTGTTTTAAGCAAAATGCAGTTTAGTTTTTTTCTCATCGGAAACAAGACTAAATATCTTATGTCATTTGCTTACATAGTAAATGCATCTTACTATAAGAATTTGTAGATATTTTGAATAGAATCAACACAAAAATACTAAAACGACTTTTTGCTGCAGTGAGAGTCCTGGATTGAGCTCTACAATGATCTTACTTAGTATTTTTGTCTTGTTTCTAGTCAAAATATCTATAAAATCTTAAATCAAGAAGGATTTTCTAGACAAGTAAAAGTGTTATATTAGATCCATGCATTACAGTTGGTATTACTAGACGAGTAAAAATTATTGTCTTTTTTTCAGAAAAATGACGTTAAAATGAAGTGAGTTTTGCTTAAAACAAGCAAAATAATCTAGTTTTCGGCTTGAAATATGATTATTTTGCTTACCCCATTGGCTTTTTTGCTAGTTTCAAGCAAAAACTAATCATTTTAACTTCTTTTTTCTGGAAACAAGACAATTATTTTTGCTTGTCTAGAAAATCCTTCTTGGTTTAAGAATTTATAGACATTATAGACACAAGAAAAGCATTTTTTGCAGTGTGTTGACTCTATGGCCTTCAAACCTCTATAGCTCGGTGTCTAATTGTAGGTATTTTAATAAATTTAATGTAAACATTTTTGAAAAATTGCTCATTCTTCATTTTGTCAGCACAGGTCACATTTGATGATTTTGCAAACATTAAGTGAATGTTAGTTTTGAATGTTCTCATAATGCAGTGATCAGTTCAGTGTGTCTGACCTGCTCTGCTCCAGCGTATGACGGGTGTCTCTCGTCCTTTAGCCACACAGCTCACACTGCTCTCTCTGTTCAGCTGCAGACACTGAGACGGCTGCGGGATGGGAGTGAACTTCAGCTTCTCTGAGACACACACACACAAGTAAATCCACATGAGAGACAAGTCGACAGAATGATGATGTGACTACAAGGAAATCACAATTAAACATTCATGATGTCTCCACAACAAACAGTGTGTTTACAGACAGAATCAAAATTATGACTAAATATCGTCGTCGGTGAACCTTTATCTTGTGACAAAAACGAGACGGGACGCAACGTATAATAAAATGTATAATGCAATATTGCTGACAAAAAAAACAAGACTAAGTGTGGTTAATGGTTAGTGTGCTAAAATGTCTCTTAACCCTTTAACTGTCACTCCCTATTGTGAACATAGACATGAAAATGCACTATCCAAATGTAATTTTTTATAATTCATGAACAAAAACATTTTGTAATATGATTTTCACGTGAAAAATAAATAAATAAATATAAAAATAAATTTTAGTGCTAGGGAAAATGTATTTCTCTGCCACTCTTGTTTCCCCCACCAATGTGTCTTTCCTGATCCATGTTTCTAAACAAAATCATTCCAAAGCAATTACAGTTTTTCAGAATTGAAATTCTCAAAACTACCTGTTCAATCTTCACATCATTGTGTCACTTGTGCACATCAAAAAAGCAGTTTCTCATTTCTTTGAACAAGTTGCAAATGCAAATGATTCTGTACAATTCTCTGCTGTTTCCTACATTATCAAATGCTTATGTTGATCAAAATGTAATATATGGGTCTCTGTTGAATAATCTCACCCATTACAACATTTAGGCATTAGTTCATAGCATAAGTCTTTACATGCAAAATGGCTGAACAAGTTGTCATAATATGTCAAGCATATTTCTATACATTTCCAATAGACTTTTTTTCAAAATCTGTCTTGAATTGCTCCCAGGTGAATCTTGACTTTCTCTAACGAAGGTGCACATTTTTTGCTT
The DNA here is from genome assembly GCA_033026305.1 of Cirrhinus molitorella. Taxonomy (NCBI): domain Eukaryota; kingdom Metazoa; phylum Chordata; class Actinopteri; order Cypriniformes; family Cyprinidae; genus Cirrhinus; species Cirrhinus molitorella. Next base: position 772,375 of record CM065126.1, on the reverse strand, counting down.
CTTTCTTTCTTTCTTTTATCTTTTGATAAATGAATTGCTTTTGGAATGATTTTGTTTAGAAACATGGATCAGGAAAGACACATTGGTGAGGGAAAAAAGAGTGGCAGAGAAAGGAAGGAGTTCTATACATTTTCTCTAGCGCTAAAATTTATTTTTATATTTATTTATTTATTTTTCACAAGTATATTTGTAAAAAATCTGTGAAAAACAAAAGTATATTTTGTTTATGGGTTTTCGTTTTTGGTATATAAAGAAATAGTACAAGTAATAAGGTAGAAATGCTGCTTTTCTCATTCATTCTTTGTGCTGTAATATAGTCAGTAAAATATTCTTATCCTATAATGAAATACTTATGTGACAAATCATTCAAATTTCAAAGATGAAAGTTGATAGTTGATGTAATGCTCCGCATTGTTAGTGTTTTTTAGATCAGTGTGTTATGAATGAAATGTATGTTTTCTGAATTAGAGTTATTTATTTTGAGACATATATGCAGTGTTTTATTTGGCCAAGAAACATGTTTGTAATGCAGGCTGTAAAATGTGGCATCAGTATTGAACAATGCTTGTTAGCAGTTGAAAAAAACTGGGAAATGTCTGATAATGGAAGGACAGGGAATTGGACATAGACTAAGGGGTAATCTACAATTTACAATAATTGTCATCAAAACTTTAGCTATAGTTTACATCAGAACATCCCTCCAGAGTACACTGTTATATTGACAACATGACTAAGCATTTTGCCTGTCTTTTCCGTACACAATGACACAAGGACTTGTCCTTCTGATGGCACTGACATGTTCATTGACACAGATATTTAATTTTGAGAGATGAACTAAGGATTTTAAGACTGGCTTTTGCAGGTAATCCATGGTGTTTTGCTATTTGTACGAGTTGTTTTGTGAAATGCACTTACTGTTTTGCAAATTTCAATTCTGATCTGAGAAATGTACCAAAGCGACTGAGAAAAACTGTCATTTATCGAAAGATAACCAAGAAAGAAAGAAAGAAGACAAAAATGTGCACCTTCGTTAGAGAAAGTCAAGATTCACCTGGGAGCAATTCAAGACAGATTTTGAAAAAAAGTCTATTGGAAATGTATAGAAATATGCTTGACGTATTATGACAACATTTTGCATGTAGACTTATGCTATGAACTAATGCCTAAATGTTGTGGGGGGTGAAACTATTCAACAGAGACCCATATATTACATTTTGATCAACATAAGCAATTGATAATGTAGGAAACAGCAGAGAATTGTACAGAATCATTTGCATGGATGTAGCAAAGCATTTGCAACTTGTTCAAAGAAATGAGAAACTGCTTTTTTGATGTGCACAAGTGACACAATGATGTGAAGATTGAACAGATAGTTTTGAGAATTTCAATTCTGATCTGAGAAATGTACCAAAGCGACTGAGAAAAACTGTAATGATTTTGTGCCCAGTGTTTTTTTTTAGAGTCAGAGCACAGATGCAAGAACAAACCTGATGCACTGCTGTTCAAAAGTTTTGATTTTTAATGGTTTTCCTGTTGATATCTTTATGTAAACTGTGACTAAAACACTCAGCGGCGGTTCATCTCACCCAGTATCTGGACCTGAGCGTATCCAACGAGCGATCCTCCCTCGGTCACACAAGTACAGCTGTACATCTGAGCGTCATTCACCTCTGCGCTGTTGATCCTCAGAGTCCCGTTAGAGAAGAGCTTATAACGAGAGCCCTGCTGACAGACAGACAGACAGACAGAGTGTGTGTGAGAAAAACCTGACGCAGTGTGATCTGATGAGACTGCATTAATTCCCTCATTCACCTCCTCAGTGATCGGGACGCTCTTGCGGTACCATGTGACCCGAGGTTCAGGGGTGCCCTGTGCCTGACAGTGCAGAAAACCCGGCTGACCCTCCTCAACGTCTGTGTTCTGCGGACGAACGATCCATTCTGGAGACGCTATAACACACACACATGAGGTTATCTCATAAACTTACACTGTTTTCCACACTGCAAACAAATGCTTTTCTCACTTAGAGTTTTAGTCTTGTTTCCAGGGAAAATATCTAAAAATTCTTGAATAATGATTTTCTAGACCAGTAAAAATTATTGTCTTGGTTTCAGACAAAATATGTTAAAATTAAGTGTTTTTTTTTGCTTTTAAACAAGCAAAATAATATTGTTTTCTTTCCATTAATATACTGATTTTTTTGTCTTCTTCCAGCCAAAATATATAAAAAAATCCTTAAATCAAGAAGGATTTTCTAGACAAGTAAAAACTGTCTATTTTTCAGGAAAAAAAGTGATTAAGATTTAAGAGTGTTTAAAATTAAGTGAGTTTTTGCTTTAAACAAGCAAAATAATCTGCCAGTTGGGTAAGCAAAAATCAATAGAAAACAATATTATTTTACTTATTTAAATTAAAAACTCACTTAATTTTATTTTATTTTTTATTTTTTCAGAAAACAAGACAATACTTTTTATTTGACTAGAAAACCATTATTTAAGAATTTTTAGATATTTTCCCTGGAAACAAGACAAAAAAATCTAAGTAAGAAAAGCATTTTTTGCAGTGTATTAATGGGTTGAACACAAAAATAATCTATTTTGCTTGCTTTCTTACTTACTTACATAACTTTGACTTCATACTGCAAAAAATGCTTTTCTTACTTAGATTTTTTGTCTTTTTTCCAGGGAAAATATCTAAAAATTCTTAAATAACGATTTTCTAGACAAATAAAAATTATTGTCTTGGTTTCAGACAAAATATGTTAAAATTAAGTGTTTTTTTTTTGCTTTTAAACAAGCAAAATAATCTTGTTTTCTTTCCATTAATATACTGATTTTTTTGTCTTCTTCCAGCCAAAATATATAAAAAAATTCTTAAATCAAGAAGGATTTTCTAGACAAGTAAAAACTGTCTATTTTTCAGGAAAAAAAAGTGATTAAGATTTAAGAGTGTTTAAAATTAAGTGAGTTTTTGCTTTAAACAAGCAAAATAATCTGCCAGTTGGGTAAGCAAAAATCAATAGAAAACAATATTATTTTACTTATTTAAATTAAAAACTCACTTAATTTTATTTATTTATTTTTTTTTTCAGAAAACAAGACAATAATTTTTATTTGACTAGAAAACCATTATTTAAGAATTTTTAGATATTTTCCCTGGAAACAAGACAAAAAATGTAAGTAAGAAAACCATTTTTTGCAGTGTATTAATGGGTTGAACACAAAAATCATCTATTTTGCTTGCTTTCTTACTTACTTACTTAACTTTGACTTCATACTGCAAAAAATGCTTTTCTTACTTAGAGTTTTTGTCTTGTTTCCAGGGAAAATGTCTAAAAATTCTTAAATAACGATTTTCTAGACAAATAAAAATTATTGTCTTGGTTTCAGACAAAATATGTTAAAATTAAGTGAGTTTTTGCTTTTAAACAAGCAAAATGATCTTGTTTTCTTTCCATTAATATACTGATTTTTTTTTGTCTTCTTCCAGCCAAAATATATAAAAAAAATTCTTAAATCAAGAAGGATTTTCTAGACAAGTGAACAAAAAGTCAAAATTAAGTGAGTTTTTGCTTAGAAGCTTTTAAACGAGCAAAATAATCTTGTTTTCTATTTGAAATAAGATGATTTTTTCTTACCCAACTGGCAGATTATTTTGCTTGTTCTAAGCAAAAACTCACTTAATTTTGACTTCTTTTTTTTTTTTTAAACAAGAAAATAATGTTCACTTGTCTAGAAAATCCTTCTTGGTTTAATAATTTTTAGATATCTGGGCTGGAAACAAGAATCTAAGCAAGAAAAGCATTTTTTTGCGGTGCTGTAATTGTGCAATACTCTATTTTGTAAATGCAACTTGGTTTTACTGTCAATTAAAAAAATTAAAAATAAAATACATTTGAACAGATTTGCCATCAATACAGACTTTGCATCTGACATTTTTTTTAAATGATATGAACCCAACTCAGAAACTGTGGGCTTGACGAGTTTCCCATTTGTAAATATGATTTTATTTTGACGTTTATGTGTTCAACGCATTAATACACTAGAAAAAATGCTTTTCTTACTTAGATTTTTAGTCTTGTTTCCAGCCAAAATATCTAAAAATTCTTAAATCAAGAAGGATTTTCTAGACAAGTAAAAATTATTGTCTTGTTTTCAGAAAAAAAGAAGTTAAAATTAAGTGCATTTTTGCTTAAAGTGAGCAAAATATTTTTGTTTTTTATTTGAAATAAGATGATTTTTGCTTACCCAACTGGCAGATTATTTTGCTTGTTCTAAGCAAACGCTAACTAAATTTTGTTTATTATCTGAAAACAAGACAATAATTTTTACTTTTTTTACTTCTTGATTAAAGAATTTTTAGATCTCTGGGCTGTAAAAAAAAAGACAAAAAAACTGAAGCAAGAAAAGCATTTTTGTGCGGTGTTGTAATTGTGCAATACTCTATTTTGTAAATGCAACTTGGTTTTACTGTCAATTGAAATGTCATATATCGTCGCTGTCGGGCGGAAACCTCGTATGTCCAAATTTTGTAAATTTCATATTTTTTCACAAATCGATGCTATTGGTCAGTGCCCACGTGGATCTGTAATTTTTACAAATTATTAACTAATCTAAAGTGTTGAAAATAGCTTGAGAGCAAATCTCTTAACTCATTTGAACACTTCAACTGTCTGAGAAGAGCTCGTATCTCCACCTTTTCTTCACTCCGCTGGAGCGTCGGGGCATATGTCCCCTTCCATCTTCTTGTCACAAAGCACCGGCAAAAATAATTAGCATTGAATGTGTCGGGGGAAACAGTAAGGAGATATTTGAATGATCCATTAATAAACTAGTGTATTCTGAGATAATGTCGCAAAGAACCTGACTCGCAATCTCTTCTTTGGACGCAGCTTTTGAAGGAAAGCATCTTTCCGGATTACATAATGAAAGCGTTTTTTTCTGATTTGTTTTATTTCGTTAAGTAATAATTTAAAGCTTTCTATTTATTTATTTATTTATTTGTCATGTTTGTGAGGCATGTAGCCTATTCGCTGAAAAATGTGATCGCGCTGACTCCTCATGTCCTGCAAAGCGATTTCAGCTTCTCCTCTTCAAATATTCACATAATAGCGCACATTTATCTAGGTTTAATGTTTAAACTAAAATTGTTCTATAGCTACTTTAACTGTTCTATAGATTTTATTTTATGCAAGTCGTAATGATTTAGGCTAAAAGGCAAAAGTCTTCCGCTGGCTGCTGTTCGTAAAAAAAAACAAACAAACAAACTGATATTTAACGAACAAACAAATGCTCCAAAAGTTTTTCTAAATTAACTTAAGAAAACGAAACGAAATATAACCACTTTGGCATTACATACAAAACGTAACTATGTTAATAGCTGAAACAGTAGTATAAGCTGTTCTGGAAGAATTAAGGGGAAAAAAGACGGACTCAGTTTTTTTGTATTGCATCATAGCTCTTAAACCTTTAAAATAGAGTTTAGGAAGATGTATGTAACCACAGTCGTTAGCTTTGGTTAACTATTGAAGCCTTTTCTCTTGTCAAAAGGCTCAATGCGACCGCAGACTTTGTTTGCCTGCAGATTAATTTCCGCCTATTAGACAGCTTATCGCTTTATTTTGGTATTGCATCACTCATAGCTCTAACCTTTAAAATAGAGTTTAGGAAAATGTATGTAACCACAGTCGTTAGCTTTGGTTAACTATTGAAGCCTTTTCTCTTGTCAAAAGGCTCAACGCGACCGCAGACTTTGATGAACACTGCTGGCAGCAGCGAAGTCTGTGTCTGTGCCATTCTTATCAATGACGGCGTAATCTCGTATCTCCCTGCTCCCAAGTCATAAAACCTCGTATCTCCGATAAAACATGATTTTGGGGAAATGTTGTCTTAATGTAGGTACACAACAGTGTATGATAGCAATATATGGTATAATACCAACTTTAACGATAAAATATTTAATAACTCAAAAAATATACAGTTTTTTTCATTTCCTGAAAAATGACGGTTTTGGAGATACGAGGATTCCGCCCGACAGCGACGATATGTAAGTGTCAATGCATTTAAGAAAAAAAAGACATTTGCTACCCTTTTGCTGCAGCTTTTATTCTCAGTGCATTTTGCTGCAATTATCAGCCGCTATTATGATGAAAATGCAATGCATTTAGGAAAAACACCATTTAAATGATCATTTTGCTACAGTTTTTGCTTGGACATGGAAAACATATCTAATCAATTTGACTAATACATTTACATTTTGCAACTTATAAAGTGTTAAAATACGTTTTTGATTTGCATATTAAAACTAGTGTAGGAAATGGCAAATGTAAATTATAGAATTGAATTTTCATTTTCCTTTTGGACTAAATGTTGCACATATGTTGGAAAATGCACATTTAAATACAGAAATGCATTGCCATTTTGCATATTGCATTTCAAATTGAATTTTGCGACCCATGTGCTTCCATACAAATCTTACGAAAGACCAACTGCTGATTTATTTGTCATTCCAGCAAATGAAGGGTTAATGTCGTGCTTGATTTGTTTGGTGTTTGACTCACTGGCTACAGTGACGAAGAGATCCCGCTGCTTCTGTCCGGCTTTGTTGCGGGCGACACAGGTGTAGACGCCCGAGTCTGATCTGTCCGTGGGGCTGAAGATCAGATCTCCGTCCCGCTGATGGACTCGACCCTCAGACGCCACACGAGCTCCCGCACGCTCCCACCAGACGTCCGGCTCCGGCTGACCCTGCGGCGGATCACAGCGCACACGCTCACCGCGGCCCGCCGAGAAAACACGGGTCATCCGCTCGCCCATGTCTGCGATCTCTACAGAGACACATAAACATAAATGCAATGCCATGTCAGCTACAATGGCTATTTTCACGGCAAAAACAGTTCAATAAAATGCAAATAAGGTACACAATAAAAACATCTAAACAAATAACCATCATTAAAACTTTCTCTGGTTCAACTTTAATAAATAATTCTTTAAAAGAGCTCACTTCATAAAAATCCTTTCTACAAACATTAAAAGTGGGGCAGTCCAATAAAATATGTTTGACAGAAAGAGCTGTTTCACAAAATGTGCACTGCCTTTTAGTAAAAATGCACGTGTTAGTCCAGTATGTCCTATTCGGCATCTAGTAAAAACCACTTGATCAATTCTTGTTTTAAAAGTCCTTGGATGAAATATTAGGCTGAATTTCATATAATTTGTTATTTGACCACATATTCCATTCCTCTTGCCATCTATGTAAAATGCAACAATTAATAAAAGGTTTAATATCTGATGGAGGAATTGGACATTCATTTCACAAGATCACAGATCAAAACCTGAGCGCTCAACTAAATCTGCTCTAAAAACAACTGAATTAG
>CM065126.1:745000-760000 GCA_033026305.1 Cirrhinus molitorella | reverse complement strand
ATCAGAGAGACACACTCTAGATCAGATGGACATGCTCTAGGATCAGACAGACACACTCTAGATCAGATGGACAAACTCTAGATCAGATGGACATGCTCTAGATCAGATGGACACACTCTAGATCAGATGGACATGCTCTAGATCAGATGGACATGCTCTAGGATCAGAGAGACACACTCTAGATCAGATGGACAAACTCTAGATCAGATGGACATGCTCTAGGATCAGAGAGACACACTCTAGATCAGATGGACAAACTCTAGATCAGAGAGACACACTCTAGATCAGAGAGACACACTCTAGATCAGATGGACAAACTCTAGATCAGAGAGACACACTCTAGATCAGATGAACATGCTGTAGATCAGTCACGCACTGTATCACACAAACAAACTCTAGTATCAGGCATACACAATCTAAGATCAGACAAACATGCTGAGGTCTGTCTGCGTGTGTAAACTCTCACTCTGACAGCCGCCCTCTATTCTTCTGCTAAAGCTCTTTATCCCTGCCCCTCTTGCTCTCTCCTTTCATTTGTAATTTTCATGCTTCAGCTGATCTCTTTATTCTTCGGCAGAGCTGTTATTCTGTCTGCAGGTGTGTGCGTGAGCAGCGCAGGTGGCTGATGGGAAGGCCGGCCGAGGTGTTGGGTTACGCTTTAGACATTTCCGCTTAGCTGCGCACATAAGGTGACAAACACTACAGAATGCATGAAAACAGCTGCAGACACACGCAATCAAAGCTGACACTGCATGTGTGGGCATCACCGACACGCTTGAGCAGATTACACACCTCTTGCACATCAAACTAAACTAAACTAAAATATTATCTATGAAATGTATCTAGAACAACTTAAGCTTGTCTGTTCACACCTCATGATCTTACCCCTGATATTGAGGGTGATATCACGGTTACTGCACACTTTCCCCGCAGCATTCTGAGCACAGCAGGAGTATACTCCAGAATCCCCTGTGCTGAGGTTGGTCAGTGTGAAGATCCGGTCCTTTCTGTCCAGCTGAGCTCCATCTTTGAGCCATTTACTGCTTGGCCTGCACAGGTCACAAACAATTTTTCACACAGAATCAGCGAATGTCAGCAGAGTATCAGCAGAAACAGTCTGTAACCTATGGAAGACCGTTTCTGTCACAGAATAAAAATACTTTTATCTCACAATTCTTCTCAAAATATACATTTAGAATTGGCAAAAATCTGAATTGTGAGATATAAACAACTAAATTATAATATTATAAAAAACTAGATATTTTGAGGCTTTAATAGTAATCTACATCATTCACAGTTCATATGAGTTTTTATTCCAGGTGTTTATGTGAGGATCAGACTCATCTTAACTGTCCAATCAGATGCTGGACTCACCGTGGATGTCCATCAATGTGACACTGCAGCACGATTCGCTCAGCCTCTTCTAGCTCCGCCTCTGATGCGGGTTCATTCATGGTGACCGGCCCCCTCTCCAGCCCTGAGGACACAATATTCACAACCATGACTAAAATAATAAATAAAAACTCTTTATACCCAAATTACTCTAGAAATGTAGAAAAAAAATCTAAAAATAAACCAAAACCAAAGTTATGAGATTAATGTTTTATGAGATAATAATGTCGCAATATTTTAAGAATAAAGTCATAATATTATGAGAATTAAGTTGCAATATTATGAGAATAAAGTCGAAATACTAAAAGAATAAAGTCGAAATGTTTCAAGAATTTAAATCGTAGAAATTTTGAGAGTATAGCCTATATTGCGCATTTCGGCTTTACTCTCACAATATTCCGACTTTATTCTCATAGTATTTCAACTTTACTCTCCTAGTATTCTGACTTTACTCTCCTAGTATTCTGACTTTACTCTCCTAGTATTCCGATTTTACTCTCCTAGTATTCTGACTTTACTCCCCTAGTATTCCGACTTTACTCTCCTAGTATTCCGACTTTACTCCCCTAGTATTCCGACTTTACTCTCCTAGTATTCTGACTTTACTCTTTATTCTGACTTTACTCTCCTAGTATTCTGACTTTACTCTCCTAGTATTCCGATTTTACTCTCCTAGTATTCTGACTTTACTCCCCTAGTATTCTGACTTTACTCTCCTAGTATTCCGATTTTACTCTCCTAGTATTCTGACTTTACTCCCCTAGTATTCTGACTTTACTCTCCTAGTATTCCGATTTTACTCTCCTAGTATTCTGACTTTACTCTCCTAGTATTCCGATTTTACTCTCCTAGTATTCTGACTTTACTCTCCTAGTATTCCGATTTTACTCTCCTAGTATTCTGACTTTACTTCCCTAGTATTCCGATTTTACTCTCCTAGTATTCTGACTTTACTCTCCTAGTATTCCGATTTTACTCTCCTAGTATTCTGACTTTACTCTCCTAGTATTCCGATTTTACTCTCCTAGTATTCTGACTTTACTCTCCTAGTATTCTGACTTTACTCTCCTAGTATTCCGATTTTACTCTCCTAGTATTCTGACTTTACTCTCCTAGTATTCCGATTTTACTCTCCTAGTATTCTGACTTTACTCTCCTAGTATTCCGACTTTACTCTCCTAGTATTCCGACTTTACTCTCCTAGTATTCTGACTTTACTCTCCTAGTATTCCGATTTTACTCTCCTAGTATTCCGATTTTACTCTCCTAGTATTCTGACTTTACTTCCCTAGTATTCTGACTTTACTCTCCTAGTATTCTGACTTTACTCTCCTAGTATTCCGATTTTACTCTCCTAGTATTCTGACTTTACTCTCCTAGTATTCCGATTTTACTCTCCTAGTATTCTGACTTTACTCTCCTAGTATTCCGACTTTACTCTCCTAGTATTCTGACTTTACTCTCCTAGTATTCCGACTTTACTCTCCTAGTATTCCGACTTTACTCCCCTAGTATTCCGACTTTACTCTCCTAGTATTCTGACTTTACTCTTTATTCTGACTTTACTCTCCTAGTATTCTGACTTTACTCTCCTAGTATTCCGATTTTACTCCCCTAGTATTCCGACTTTACTCTCCTAGTATTCTGACTTTACTCTCCTAGTATTCCGACTTTACTCTCCTAGTATTCCGACTTTACTCCCCTAGTATTCCGACTTTACTCTCCTAGTATTCTGACTTTACTCTTTATTCTGACTTTACTCTCCTAGTATTCTGACTTTACTCTCCTAGTATTCCGATTTTACTCTCCTAGTATTCTGACTTTACTCCCCTAGTATTCTGACTTTACTCTCCTAGTATTCTGACTTTACTCTCCTAGTATTCTGACTTTACTCTCCTAGTATTCCGATTTTACTCTCCTAGTATTCTGACTTTACTCTCCTAGTATTCCGATTTTACTCTCCTAGTATTCTGACTTTACTTCCCTAGTATTCCGATTTTACTCTCCTAGTATTCTGACTTTACTCTCCTAGTATTCCGATTTTACTCTCCTAGTATTCTGACTTTACTCTCCTAGTATTCCGATTTTACTCTCCTAGTATTCTGACTTTACTTCCCTAGTATTCTGACTTTACTCTCCTAGTATTCTGACTTTACTCTCCTAGTATTCCGATTTTACTCTCCTAGTATTCTGACTTTACTCCCCTAGTATTCCGACTTTACTCCCCTAGTATTCCGACTTTACTCCCCTAGTATTCCAACTTTACTCTCCTAGTATTCCGACTTTACTCCCGTAGTATTCTGATTTTACTCTCCTAGTATTCCGACTTTACTCTCGTAGTATTCTGACTTTACTCTCCTAGTATTCTTGTAATGTTTCGACTTTATTCTCACAGTATTTTGACTGTATTCTCGTAATATTTCGACTTTATTCTCGTAGTGTTTCGACTTTATTCTCATAATATTTCAACTTTATTCTTGTAATATTTCAACTGTATTTTCGAAATATATCATGACTTTAATCTTGTAGTCTTACATTTTTTGTTTGTCCCTGGCACTAAAATGCCATCGCACAAACGCTGTTGTAATAATTGTAATTATAATTTTTATCAAAATAATTGTGATTATCAGTTTAAAATATGCCTTTGACTTGACTAAAATTCACAAACTTTTACTTTTAGTTGCACAGACAAGGTTTAAACCTAGTCCCAGACTAAAATGTAAGCCTGAGCTGCTTCAACCAAAAGAAACTTCTCTGATATGCTTATAAATACAGTGGATGAATGTAAAAGTCATGACTGAAGCATGAATATAGTGGCACGTGATAATAATACGAGACTGTGAGAGAGAAATCAAGCTGAACACACTTGAAAATCTACAAAAGCAGCAGAAAAACGTGTGAAATCAAACAGAATCATCTCGACAGGAATAATTACACGGCTGAGGGCGAGACGCCCATCGCTACACTCTGAGAAAGAGACACACTAAAGCAACATGAAAGCATCTAAAACACAAATCACCGCAATGACAGAGTGATGATATGGAAAGTGACTTCTGAAGAGCATCTGAAGCTCACATTTGATGTTGATGGAGGCGTTGGCGGAGCTCACGGTCTCTCCGGTGGAGCTGCTGGACGCCACACACTGGAAGTTGCCAATGTCTGCGTGACGATCCACAGCCGTGAACTTCAGATTACTGCCCTCCTGAAAGCGCCGCTCTGAGTCCTCCACGCGCCGGCCGTCCTGCGTCCACCAGTAGCGCATGTCCTCCGGTCCGCTCAGCTCACAGCGCAGGATGGCACTGCGGCCGTGCAACGCGTCCTGAGATTGGGGCTCCTCGGAGAAATGAAGCGAAGATGCCTGGATGATGAAGACTGAGAGAAACAGAGAACCAGTCAGACTACTGAACAAAACACTGAGACACACGCATCTCAAACAAGACCAATCAAAGTGTGTTGAAACGAACAGCATGTTTACACTCATTAATGACGCAGTGAGACGCATGAGTGCCACAAACCAAACATCAGGAGCTCTGAGTTCATCTACAGGCCTCATCACATTCTCCTAATATTTTGACTGTATTCTCGTAATATTTTGACTTTATTCTCGTAATATTTCGACTTTATTCCCGTAATATTTTGACTTTATTCCCGTAATATTTTGACTTTATTCCCGTAATATTTTGACTGCATTCTTGTAATATTTCGACTTTATCCTCGTAATATTTTTCGACTTTATTCTCGTAATATTTAGACTTTATTCCCGGAATATTTCGACTTTATTCCCGTAATATTTCGACTTTATTCTCGTAATATTTCGACTGTATTCTCGTAATATTTCGACTATTTTCTCGTAATATTTTGACTTTATTCTCGTAATATTTCGACTTTATTCCCGTAATATTTTGACTTTATTCCTGTAATATTTCGACTTTATTCCCGTAATATTTCGACTTTATTCCCGTAATATTTCGACTTTATTCCCGTAATATTTCGACTTTAATCCCGTAATATTTCGACTTTATTCTCGTAATATTTTGACTGTATTCTCATAATCTTTCAACTTTTTTCTCGAAATATTTAAACTTTATTCTTGAAATATTTCGACTTTATTCCCGTAATATTTTGACTGTATTCTCATAATATTTTGACTTTATTCCTGTAATATTTTGACTTTATTCCCATAATATTTTGACTGCATTCTTGTAATATTTCGACTTTATCCTCGTAATATTTTTCGACTTTATTCTCGTAATATTTAGACTTTATTCTCGTAATATTTCGACTTTATTCCCGGAATATTTCGACTTTATTCTCGTAATATTTCGACTTTATTCCCGGAATATTTCGACTTTATTCCCGGAATATTTCGACTTTATTCCCGGAATATTTCGACTTTATTCCCGGAATATTTCGACTTTATTCCCGGAATATTTCGACTTTATTCCCGGAATATTTCGACTTTATTCTCGTAATATTTCGACTTTATTCCCGTAATATTTCGACTTTATTCCCGGAATATTTCGACTTTATTCCCGTAATATTTCGACTTTATTCCCGTAATATTTCGACTTTATTCCCGTAATATTTCGACTTTAATCCCGTAATATTTCGACTTTATTCTCGTAATATTTTGACTGTATTCTCATAATCTTTCAACTTTTTTCTCGAAATATTTAAACTTTATTCTTGAAATATTTCGACTTTATTCCCGTAATATTTTGACTGTATTCTCGTAATATTTTGACTTTATTCCCGTAATATTTTGACTGTATTCTCGTAATATTTTGACTTTATTCCCGTAATATTTTGACTGTATTCTCGTAATATTTTGACTTTATTCCCGGAATATTTTGACTGTATTCTTGTAATATTTCGACTATTTTCTCATAATCTTTCAACTTTATTCTCGTAATATTTAAAGTTTATTCTTGTAATATTTCGAATTGAGTGCCACAAACAAAACATCAGGAGCTCTGAGCTCATCTACAGACCTCATCAAATCACATCAAGGAGTTTAGGCTGTATGTGAAGGACAATTTAAAGGTGCAGTATGTGAGATTGACAGCTAGTTGTTGAAATGACGCTCACAGGGGTTTGCCAGATTGAGGACACGCGACATGATGAGTTCATTTACTGTGTTTCAATGTTCCTTTGCTCATAGATCATTGTGCAGTATGTAATATTGCCACCTAGGGCTTAAAATGGGTACTGCAATTCAGTCCCGGAAATGCACATTTCAGAGTAGAATTACTGGCTATAGCATTATTTTTCTGAGAAACGGTTATGTAAACATAACATGTTTCCTAAATATCTACAAACATATGTTATTTTTTGGCTTAAGAAGAGTCACAAACGTACATACAGCACCTTTAACCTCACTTTCCGGAAGAACATTCTCACATACACTGCTGCTCGAAAGTTTGGGATCAGTAAGATGCGCTTTAAAGGAGACTTTCTGCTCATCAAGGCTGTTTATTTAATTGAAAAACTACAGAAAAAAACTGTAATATTGTGAAATGTTAATGCAATTTAAAAGAGTGCTTTTTGATTTTAATATACTTTAAAATATAATTTATTTCTGTGATGCAAAGCTGAATTTTCAGCATCATTACTCCAGTCTTCAGTGTCACATGATCCTTCAGAAATCATTCTAATATGCTGATTTATTATCAGTGTATATTATAAATATATATATATTTTTTTAACCTGTGTTACTTTTTTCAGGATTCTTTGATAAATAAAATGTTAAAAAGAACAGCATTTATTTAAAATAGAAAACTTTTGTAACAAACACTTCAAAGTTTGGGTTCAGTACATTTTTCTTTCTTTCTCCCTTTGAAAGAAATTATTACTTTTATTCAGCAAGGATGTGTTAAATTGATAAAAAGTCATAGTAAAGGCTTATATTGTTAGAAAATATTTATATTTTGAATAAATGCTGAGCTTTTTAACTTTTTATGCACCAAAGAATCCTGAAAAAAGCATCACAGTTTCCAACATTGATAATAAAAGTAATAAATCAGTATATTAGAATGATTTCTGAAGGATCATGTGACACTGAAGACTGGAGTAATGATGCTGAAAAAAATTCAGCTTTGCATCACAGAAATAAATTATATTTAAAAATATATTAAATTAAAAATTTGTATTTTGAATTGCAATAATATTTCAGAATATTAAATATTAACAAATGGAACTCTGATGAGCATTAGAGACTTCCTAAAAAAAACAAAAAAACATTACAAATCTTACTGATTCCAAACATATAAGCAGCAGTGTATTTACAAACAACCAGAAATGAATAAAGTCAAAGCAACAAGAGGATCAGTAAATGATGACAGAATTATATTTTGGCTGAACGATCATTGACTTGACGTCATCTGATGGAGGAGCAGCGATGATTTGCTTTGAATGAGCGCTCATGCATCTGAACTCGGGTCAAATGTGAAGCTGCAGCGATGTGAAGGTCAATGAGCTCGACTATAATTGTGCTGCAGCTCTCAAACACTGAGATGAGGATCAATCTGCTGAAGCTGCACTCCAACCAAACACACTGTACTGTATTTACAGTAATGTTGACATGGCAACCAGCAATCCATCTGCCTCCTCTCTCTATGGGCTGTTTATAAAATAAATCACTGACTGAGGAGTTATACTGAACAAAAGGATTAACTACTATTAAAATGATTACCTAAAATTAAAAATACATACATTTTTATTAGTAATATGTGACACTGGAGAACAAAACCAGTCATAAGTTGCAATAGTCAAAAATACATTATATGGATCAAAATTACATAGATTTTTCTTTTATGCCAAATATAAAACTTATATGCATTGCTAAGAGCTTCATTTGGACAACTTTAAAGGCCATTTTCTCAGTATTTAGATTTTGCACCCTCAGATTACAGATTTTCAAATATTGTCCTATCATAACAAACCATACATCAATGGAAAGTTTACTTAATCAGCTTTCAGATGATGCATAAATCTCAATTTTGCAAAATGTAAAAAAATATCCTTATGACTGGTTTTGTGGTCCAGGGTCACATATATTAAAATAACTTATTTAAAAAACTTATTTTAGTTAGTTTCCAATGCAACATTTCTAATTTTCATTTAGTTTAACTTTACGTACTAAAATAGCTAACACAGAAATCAAAATAAAAACAAATAGACGTATTTAAAAACAACAAACATTAATAAAAATGACAAAAACACATAACGCAATTACTAAAACGTAAACTAAATTTAACATATGTGACCCTGGAGCACAAAACCAGTTATATGGGTAATTTGTCTAAAGTTTGCTAAATAAATAAGCTTCCCATTGATGTATGGTTTGTTAGGATCGGACAATATTTGGCTGAGACACAACTATTTGAAAATCTAGAATCTGAGGGTGCAAAAAAATCTAAATATTGAGAAAATCACCTTTAAAGTTGTCCAAATAAATTTCTTAGCAATGCATATTACTAATTAAGTTTTGATATATTTAAAGTAGGTAAATGTACAACATGATCTTTACTTAATATCCTAATGATTTTTGGTATCAAAGAAAAATCAATAATTTTGACCCATACAGTGTATTTTTGGCTATTGCTACAAATATACCTGTGCTACTGAAGACTGGTCACATATAAGTAGAAAACTATAAAAATAAAATCCAATTAAAAAACTGGGTAGTAACTGAATACATGTAATCAGATTTCAAAAATCCAAAAATGAAGTACTTGTAATTAGATTTAATTACATTTTAAAATACTTTTTAATTGATTACACAAATACATATTACTTATACAATAGCAATAAATGATTCATAATTTATTGATTCTGCCTAATTCCTCTTTTTCATCTTTTAAATGGTCCTTTCTAAAAAAAAAAAAAAGCCTACAGAAAGTTTCCATTTTTGTGGACAATCACACAAAGATCAGTCATCAGTCACACACCAGATTTGCCAAAATCATTTCAGGTTTAAGAAGTGTTTCAACATTTATTTTATTTCTCACTCTGTAGGTTTCTGAACCATGCATTTCTATGTCTTTATTAGGCTTTTGCCTTTCAAACACATTAAAATGCACAAATTCACAAACTTTTTCCATCATCTGATCCTCTTTCACCTAACATTATTTACTTGATTAGATTTAAAAATATTTTAATAATGAATTATCAAATTTGCACGTTCATTGCTTCTCTGATGTTGGCTAAGGTAAACAAATATTTTACATTTTTTAGTAGGTTTCTTATTTTGAGTGATTTTAAAATGATTTTAATTGATTTTTTTAATGACTTAGTTAACAGCTTTTCTTTAAACTCATAATTTAACATTTATAATTTTGAAAAAAACATTTTAAAATGTTAATAACAACAAATAGAATACATTTTCTTATTTTTTGTGGTACAAGATTATCATTTAAAATTAGGGCTGTCAAACGATTAATTGCATCCAAAATAAAAGTTTATGTTTACATAGTATATGTGTGTTTACTTTGTATATTTATTATGTATATATAAATGCACACATGCATGCATATATTAAAACTAAATATTTATATGTATATATATTTATACCTGTGTACAATTTAGATTATAAATAAATATAAATATTTTAGATACAAATCTAAAATATTTTTCATAATATATACATGCATGCGTGTTTATTTATATATACACATAATATACACAGTACATAAATATATAGTATGTAAACAAACTTTTATTTTAGATGCGATTAATCACTAAATTAATCATTTGACAGCACTATTTAAAATTAATGTGATAAATGAGATGTGT
This sequence comes from Cirrhinus molitorella, assembly GCA_033026305.1. NCBI lineage: Eukaryota > Metazoa > Chordata > Actinopteri > Cypriniformes > Cyprinidae > Cirrhinus > Cirrhinus molitorella. Next base: position 749,815 of record CM065126.1, on the reverse strand, counting down.
CAAAAAGTAATCTAAAAGTAGGATTATGTTACTAACTACAATTTTTGTCACGTCATTTTTAATCAGTAACAGATTACAATTTGTACTTTAAGTAATCCTCCCAATACTGAATCTCAATGGCATTATAATAACTCTTTAATAATGCTTTAGAGAGCTTGAGCATGTGAATGTGTAGGGCCCTATGAAATCCATTTTATTTTTTCCCAAATTCCGTTTTATTTTTTTCAGAATTCCGTTTTTTCCATTTTAATTTTTTCCTGGACTCCTTTTTAATGGTTAAATAAAATGTCATTAATCAAAAAACATGTCTAATTAATTAAAATCACAAAACCTATACAATTTAACATCAATTTATTAAAGGTTTAACAAAAATGACGTTTAGAGTCCTATGAAATATTGTATTTTATTGTTACCAAATTCTGGTTTTAATGTCTAATTATTTAAATGCATAACTTTTATTTATTCTTACAAAACCTTTGTATTTTTTTTTATTCTGTATTGTGCATTTATATTAACAGAAGACATGCAAAATCATTTAATGTCTTTTAATTAATGCAAATTAAAGAAATATTGTGTAATTATTTCTTTAAAAAACTTTTATTAATTTTTCAACAGTAGCAGTAGTAGTGTCATTACGTACATTCTAAATATTAAAAATATATTTCTGTCATCGTCAAGTTAAACCGAACTTTTATTTTGACGGGTTGCCGTGGAGACCTGGAACTGACGCTGGTTGTGGCTACATTGAATACAGCTGAGGGTGAAAGCTAACAATGAATTTTACTCAAATGCGAATGAAGTGACTCTCAGAGCAGTTCTGGAGATGTTGTTCAGGTATTTATGTCCTCATTTGTTGAGACGCCAGATGCTGAAATCACGTGAGCGTTACGCATGCGTCACTATGTATAGTAAACAAACTCGCGCATCTGCTCCATTCATAAAAACAGAAGCGGAACATCCGGGATTCATATGTAAATAGTCTTTTTGCGGCTTAATATTTACACATACTAGTTCAAAACGCGATTTGATTTAACTTGATGACGTACTTTTGATTAGTTCTTCCAAACTTTGGAAAATTCCGTGACATTCCGCGTTAAATAATACATTCCGTTTTTATGAATGGATTCCGCGTTTTCCGCATCGCGAAATCATAGGGCCCTAAATGTGGTGAGAAGTTGTTGAAATGTGCATTTATAATCTCAGATGGACTTAGAAAGAATATCTAAAGTTATCAACCAGAATAATGTGATATAATTTTGTAGTCATGTTGAAACAGGCTCGTCTTCATTAAAGTCCTGTTCTGTCATGAGGGACGTGTTTTCATCCGTTCGTCCGTCTCCACAAATTAAGCGTCTATTGTGACCAACTGCGTGGTAAAAATGCGGTAAAATACCGAGACGCCACTAAAAGCTTTTCAACCATTAAGAGCATTAGAGTAAATGTGTGGCCACCCAGAATCTGCCGCTACCGCCTCATTACCCATGACACATCTGGGGCCCGGGGCCGACTTGTGGCTGAACGCCAGCGGCCCTTCAGAGGCGACGCATAAAGACGCTATTGTTCGCTGAGCGCACTGTCATCCTTCATGTGTTTATGATGATACTCCAGCTTCTGTTCATAATCTCCTCAGGATCACAGGCGTAAGATTCCTGGATACAGACTTCCAGGTGAGCAGAAGCTGCCATTGTTTCTCTCTGATGCAAATCATCACTAGACTGAAGCGAATACACTACATCTCAAAACCTCCTCTGTTTGAAGGATTAGTCCACTTCCTAATCATTTACTCACCCCCTTGTCATCCGAGATGTTCATGTCTTTCTTCGGTTGCAAAGAAATTATGTCTTTTGAGGAAAACATTCCAGGATTTTTCTCCATATAATGGACTTCAAGGGTGCTCAACGGATTGGAAAGGTTTAAAATGCGGTTCAATGGGCTCTGAACGATCCTAGACGAAGAATAAAGGTCTTATCTAGTGAAACAATTTGTCATTTTCTTAAAAAAAAATAAAAAATAATGATAATTATTTTCAAAAGTTTGGGATCAGTAAGCTTTGTAATGTTTTTTAAAGAAGTCTCTTCTGCTCATCAAGGCTGCATTTATTTGATCAAAAATACAGAAAAAAAACGTAACATTGCAAAATGTTGTAACAATATAAAATAATGTTTTTTATTTTAATATACTTTAAAATATAATTTATTCCTGTGATGCAAAGCTGATTTTCCATCAGCTGTTACTTCGGTTTTAAGTGTCACATGATCCTTCAGAAATCATTAATATGCTGATTTATTATTAGAATTATATTATATTAATGTTGGAAACAGTTGTGCTGCCAAATATTTTTGGGGAACCTGTGAATCTTTTATTTTCAGAATTCTTTGATGAATAACAAGTTAAAATGTATTCAAAATATAAATCTTTTCTAACAATGTAAATCTATGCTGTCACTTTTTATTAATTTAACACATGGTTGGTAAATAAAAGTTTTTTTTTTCAAAAAAAGAAAGAATACAAATGTACTGACCCCAAACTTTTGAACAGTAGTGTATATTGTTAGAAAACCTTTCGATTTTAAATAAATGCTGTTCTTTTTAACCTTTTATTGATCAAAGAATTCTTAAAAAAGCATCAAATGTTCCAGAAAAATATTAAGCAGCACAACAGTTTTTAACATTGATAATAAATAAGTATATTAGAGTGATTTCTGAAGGATCATGTGACACTGAAGACTGGAGCAATGATGCTGGAAATTCAGCTTTGTATCACAGAAATAAATTACATGTTAAAATATATTCACATAGAAAACTGTTATTTTAAATTGAAATAATATTCCACAATATTAGAGTTTTTTCTGTATTTTTGATCAAATAAATGGAGCCTTGATGAGCATAAAAAACAACTTTAAAAACCATTACAAATCTTACTGATCCCAAACTTTTGAGCGGCAGTGTATATATATATATATATATATATATATATATATTCTTTTTAACCTCAAATGCTCGTCTTGTCTAGCTCTGCGTGAACTCTTGTTATTTTCTCCTCCAACTTCAAAATCATCCTCCATCGCTGCAGAAGTACAGACCCAGTGTTTACAAAGTCAACGTGCAAAAGAAGATCAAAGCCTTTACAAAAAAAGGTAAAACAGCGGACAATTTTGAAGTTGGAGGAGAAAATGAGATGGGAGTTTTTCCATACCCTAATTGTTAGAGCTGTCAAAATGACTGAAAGACTTGAATTTTGCACCTGAATATTAATACAATTTGAATTATATTCAAATTTAAAATGCGTAATTTCAGCTGGGGTGAAAAAACGCTTTTGGCTTTTCTGCTGAGACCACTAGAGCAAAATATTACTAATGCACTTTTATTCAAAGCAATAAAATAACATGACTATCTGTGGAAAAGGTGCATTTATAAACAATTATAATTAAGCTGCTTAAACAACTAGAAACAAAACAGCTTCATGTATGTATAATACAAAGGACTGAAAGCCAATCGCACAGAGTGCTTTTTTCATTTTAAAAGATGGGATTGTGGGAAAAAAACAAAACATCATGAAGTCTTGAGAAGTGTTTTTTTTCAAAGTTGAACTTGCATTATTTTACATTGCTTTTTAACATGCATCTCTCTTGTGCAAAACACAAGTGCAGCGGTGAAAGACGTCCCTCTAGAAAATAATGCATTCTGTGTGAACCGCTTCCTTTCAGTTTTGATATAAACATCATGCTCTCTTTTTGCGCAATACTTTCAACAACAATGAACAACACACCAGCGCCTAGTATGGAAGCATATGGGTAGCGAAATTCAATTTGAAATGTAAAATGCAAAATGAAAATGCATTTTGAAAATTAAATTCTATAATTTACATTTGCCATTTCCTACACTAGTTTTAATCTGCAAATCAAAAACATATTTTAACGCTTTATAAGTTGCAAAATGTAAATGTATTAGCCAAATTGATTAGATATGTTTTCCATGTCCAAGCAAAAACTGTAGCAAAATGATCATTTAAATGGTGTTTTTCCTAAATGCATTTAGTCTTACGGATAGGACACGTGGGATTGCATTTTCATCATAATAGCGGCTGATAATTGCAGCAAAATGCACTGAGAATAAATTCCAGAATGCATTCTGAGACAAAGGTGCAGCAAAAGGGTAGCAAATGTCTTTTTTTTCTTAAATGCATTGACACTTACATATATGACATTTCAATTGCTTGGACATGGAAAACATCTATTCAATTTGGCTAATATGTTTTAATTTTAATTTTGCAACTTCTAAAGCATTAATATATTCATTTTTGATTTGCATATTAAAACTAGTGTAGGAAATGGCAAATCTAAATTCTACAATTGAATTTTCATTTTGCACTAAACTACATTTAAATACAGAAATACATTGCCATTTTGCATATTAGATTTCAAATTGAATTTAGCTACCCATATACATCTCTAGTGGCTTTAATCGAATAGGCTAATAAAAACATAATGCAAAGGATATGTTTTTATTATAAGTATATTAATTATTATTCTGTTTTTTAAATAACCAATGGTTTCACTAGATAAGACCCTTATTCCTCGTCTGGGGTTGTTTAGAGCCATTTGAAGCTGCACTGAAACTGCATTTTGACCTTCAATCTGTTAAGCACCATTGAAGTCCACTATATGGAGAAAAATCCATATCCAATGTTTTCTCAAAAATTTAATTTTTTTGTGACTGAAGAAAGAAAGGCATGAGTATCTTGGATGACATGGGGGTGAGTAAAATATCAGGCAATTATTTTATTCTGGAAGTGGAGTAATCCTTTAACCTCTCA